>NW_020869858.1:389183-396683 GCF_003789085.1 Penaeus vannamei
TTGCTGTCCACACCACACAAACCCCTCTTCTTCCTCCCTGTACAGACCCAACCCCCCCCCTTAGGGTCTAACCCCCATTTCCTAACCCTCCCGATCCTTAGGTCCCCTACCCTTTATGCCCCTGATCCATCCACCACCACCCTATACCCCTATACCCTTCCCTACCACCCTATGTCCCTAGCGCCTCCTCTACCACCCTATGCCCTATACCCTTCCATGACCCACCCATACCACATACCAACTCTCCGCCCTCCCTCTTCCCACCTCCCATCCTACCCCTCTCATCCCCACCATACCACGCTCACCTCCCCACCATAGCCCCTCTCACCTCCCCTCCACCTTACCCTTCTACCTCCACCCCCCCCCATACCTCCTCACCTCCCCCCCACCAAACCTCTCAACTCCCCCACCATACCATCTCACTCCACCCCCCACCATACCCTCTCACCTCCCTCCTACCATAATATCCCTTCCCCTCCACCCATAACCACTCACCCTCCCCGCCCCCACCATACTCCTCTCACCTCCACCCCCCACCATACCTCTCTCACCCTCCGCCCCTACCATACTCCTTTCACTCCCCCCCCCCACCATACTCTCTCACCTCCCCCCCACACCATACTCCTCTCACCTCCCCCCCCACCATACCACTCACCTCCCGCCCCTCACCATACTCCTTTCACCTCCAACCCCCCACCAACTCATCACCTCCCGCCACACCCTCCTCTCACTCCCCCCCCCAATACCTCTCTCACCTCCCGGCCCCTCACCATACTCCTCTCACCTCCACCCCCCCACATACCTCTCTACCTCCCGCCCCTCATCATACTCCTTTCACCTCCACCCCCCCCCCCAACCATACCTCTCTCACCTCCCGCCCCACACCATACTCCTCTACTTCCACCCCCCCCACATACCCCTCTCACCTCCCGCCCCCACTATACTCCCTCACCTCCACCCCCCCCACATACCCCTTTCACCTCACCCCCCACCATACTCTTTCAACCTCCACCCCCACCATACCTCTCTCACCTCCCGCCCTCACCATACTCCTCTCACCTCCACCCCCCCCCCACATACCTCTCTCACCTTCCCGCCCTCACTACTCCTCTCACCTCCACCCCCCCACCATACCTCTCTCCACCTAAACAGCACACCAACTCCACCTCCACCCTCCCCCCACCATCCACTCTCACTCCCCTCCCCCACCATACCACTCTCACCTCCGCCCCACATACCCCTCTCACCTCCCCTCCCCCCACCATACCACTCTTCACCTCGCGCCCCCCACTATATCCTTTCTCACCTCAACCCCGCCCCACCATACCTTCTCACCTCCGATACCATACTTTTATACCCGTTCTCACCTCCAGTCCCTCCAACATACCTCTCACCCCCTCCCCTCCCACCATACTCCTCTCACCTCCACCCCCCCCACCATACCTCTCTCACCTCCCGACCCACACCATACTCCTCACCTCCACCCCCACCCATACCCGTCCTCACTCCCGCCCTCACCTACTCCTTTCCCCTCCCTACCGCCCCCACCATACCTCTCTCACCTCCCGCCCCACCAATACTCCCTCACCTCCACCCCACCCACCATACCCGTCTCACCTCCCGCCCCACCATACTCCTCTCACCTTCCACCCCCCCCCCATACCCGTCCTCACCCCAGTCCCCCACATACCCCTCTCACCTCCTCCCCACCCATACCTCCTCTCACCTCCACCCCCCCCCACATACCTCTCTCAACCTCCGACCCCACACCATACTCCTCTCACTTCCACCCCCACCCACCATACCGTCTCACACCTTCCGCCCCTTCACACATATCTCCTTTCACCTCCTCCCGCCCCCACCAATAACTCTCTCACTCCCCGCCCCCCACCATACTCCTCTCACTCCACCCCCCCCCACCATACCTCTCTCACCTCCGCACCCCACCATACCCCTCCATCTCCACCCCCCCATACCCGGTCTCACCTCCACGCCCCCACCATACTCCTCTCACCTCCCCCCCCCACTATACCTCTCTCACCTACACCGCCCACACCATACCCCTCTCATCTCCACCCCCCCACCATACCCGTCCACCTCCCGCCCCCACACCATACTCCTCTCAACCTCCACCCCCCCACATACCATCTCCTCACCTCCCGCCTCCACGCATACTCCTTTTCAACTCCACCCCCCACCATACTCTCTCACCTCCCGCCAACATACTCCTCTCACCTGCCACCCCACATACCTCTCTCACCTCCGCCCCTCAACCCATACTCCTCTCACCTCCAACCCCCCACCATCCTCTCTCACTCCGCCCCACACCATACCTCTCTCACCTCACTCCCCCCCCCCCCCGTACCTCTCTACCTCCCGCCCACACCATACTCTCTACTCCACCCCCCCCCCACCATACCTCTCTCACCTCCCGCCCCTCATACTCCTTTTCACCTCCACCCCCCCACAATACCTCTCTCACCTCCCGCCCCCACCATACTCCTCTCACCTAAACTCCACCCCCCCACCTACTCTCCAACTCCCACCACATCTTCATCTCCACCCCCCCCCCCCCCACCCCACACATTCCTCTCACCTCCACCCCCCCACCATACTCCTCTCACCTCCCGCCCCCACACCATACTCCTCTCACTCCCGCCCCCACCAACACTCCTCTCACCTCCACCCCCCCACCCCCACCTTCTCCAACCTCTCGCGGGACGGGGGTTGTCAATGGTATAATTCATTCTGTCGTTACCATGAACATGGGCGAAGAACCTCAAAGATGAGTTATTTTATGCTTCGCTTCTACGACTATCAGACTACCTTGGCTACGGTTGGGGGGAGAGCCTTTGATATCCTAAAACGTAATATGCGTAATGCTTTCTCTCTCTCTCTCTTTCTCTTTCCTCTCTCTCTTCCCTCCCTCCCTCTTTTTTTTTCTTCTCTTATTCGTATAGACACATACATACATTCTACCAAATTTATCTCTTAGTCAGTTAATCAATTTGTTCATCACTCGTTGATTAGTATCACAGTCTGCTAGCATGGCGACAGGAAAAGTTACCGGCGGGTCGTGATGGAAATTTATAGATATCCAGCTGATTAGATTTTGGTCGTAACCGGTTGTTCAGCTGTCGTCTCCAGTGCGGTCCGTCATAGAAAACGGGTTTCCTGGGTAACTAATTTTTTAAAAGGATGGCCGTTAACTGGACATTGGTGCTCTTAATTAAAGATTGTTTATTATTGTTATTATTACTATTAGAATTATTATCATTATTTTGTATTCTTACTAGCATTATTGTCCTTATAACTATTATTTTAATTAGTAGTATCCTTTTATTTTCGTTTATTCGTATCAATGATATAATCATTATATCATAATCATCCCATTTACTTTCATCTTTACTCTCTTTAACATCCTTGCTTATCTCCGTTCTTTCTCATTCTTTCCTCCCCCTCCCTCGCGCACGCCCCCCCCCTCCTCTTCCCTCCCCTCACGCCCACGCCGCCCTTGCCCCCCCCCTCCCAAGATGGGCGTGACTCAGGTGGTTCAAACTCTTGGGCACTCACAGTTTTTTATTTCGTAATAATCTTATTTTTTTTCTTTCTTTCTTTCATATATTTTTTGTCTGTCTGTTTACTCTCGCTTATTGCTCTTGTCTCCGCATTTATCATCGTGTTGCTTCGTCCATTCTTCGATTTTTTTTTCTTCATTTGGCGATTTTTTACACGCCGAAGGCAAGCACGCGTTTTGTAAATTAAGAGATATTCATACCTACCTTCCTGTCTGTCTATCTGTCTCTATCTATCTATCTGTCTATGGAGCTATCTATCTATCTATATATCTACCTATCTATCTATCTATCCTTCTACCTGCCTACCTACTAATCTATCTATCTTTCTATGAAACTACCTACCTACCCACTTACTTATCTATCTATCTTTCTACATACCTACCTACTTACCTATCTATTAACCTATCCATTTATCTATCTTTCTACCTACCTACTTACCTATTATTAACTTACCTTACCTACCTACCTGTCTACCTACCAACCTACCTACTTACCCATCTATTTCCCTACCTGTCTATCTATGAGTGCCCCGTTAAGAGCTAATCACTGAGGGAAAGTGTGAAGCGGTGACCTTTTGTTCTCTTCTCTCTCTCTGTCTGTCTCTGTCTTTCTCTTTCTCTCTCTCTTGGTCATTCGTGTTTTATTTTCTGATTCTCTTTCTTTTGTTTCTTTGTTTGGTTTGTTAAGGTGGTTGTGTTTTTTTTATTGTTCTCTTCTCTTTATGTCTGTCTGTCTGTCTCTCTCCTCTCCTCTCCTCTCTCTCTCTCTCTCCCTCCCTCTTTTTTCTTCTCTTATTCGTATAGACATACATACATTCCACCAAGGTTATCTCTTAATCAATTAATTAATGATTGGCGTCACAGTCTGCTAGCATGGCGACAGGAAAAGTTACCGGCGGGTCGTGATGGAAATTTATAGATATCCAGCTGATTAGATTTTGGTCGTAACCGGTTGTTCAGCTGTCGTCTCCAGTGCGGTCCGTCATAGAAAACGGGTTTCCTGGGTAACTATTTTTTTTTAAAGGATGGCTGTTAACTGGACATTGGTGCTCTTAAAGATTGTTTAGTATTGTTATTATTACTATTAGAATTATTACTATTGTTATTATTATTGTTTATTGTTATTCTTACTAGCATTATTGTCCTTATAACTATTATTATAATTAGTAGTATCCTTTTATTTTCGTTTATTCGTATCAATGATATAATATATCATCATATATCATAATCATCACATTTACTTTCATCTTTACTCTCTTTAACATCCTTGCTTATCTCCGTTCTTTCTCATTCTTTCCTCTACCTCCCTCGCGCACGCCCCCCCCTCCTCTTCCCTCCCCTCACGCCCACGCCGCCCCCTCCTGCCCCCCCCCCTAAGATGGGCGTGACTCAGGTGGTTCAAACTTTCGGGCACTCACAGTCGCATTTCGTAATAATCTTATTTTTCTTTCTTTCTTCTTTCATATATTTTTTTTTGTCTGTCTGTTTACTCTCGGTTATTGCTCTTGTCTCCGCATTTATCATCGTGTTGCTTCGTCCATTCTTCGATTTTTTTTTTCTTCATTTGTGCGAATTCTTGAACGCGGCTGAAGGCAAGCACGCGTTTTGTAAATTAAGAGATATTCATACCTACCTTCCTGTCTGTCTGTCTCTATCTATCTATCTATCTGTCTATGGAGCTATCTTTCTATCTATATATCTACCTATCTATCTATCTATCCTTCTACCTGCTTACCTACTAATCTATCTATCTTTCTATGAAACTACCTACCTACCCACTTACCTATCTATCTATCTTTCTACCTACTACCTACCTACTATTAACCTATCCATTCATCTATCTTTCTACCTACCTACCTACTTACCTATTATTAACTTACCTTACCTACCTACCAACCTACCTACTTACCCATCTATTTCCCTACCTGTCTACCTATGAGTGCCCCGTTAAGAGCTAATCACTGAGGGAAAGTGTGAAGCGGTGACCTTTCTTCTCTTCTCTCTCTCTCTGTCTGTCTGTTTCTCTCTCTCTCTCTCTCTCTTTCTCTCTCTCTTATTCATTCATGATTTATTTTCTGATTCTCTTTCTTTTGTTTCTTTGTTTAGTTTGTTAAGGTGGTTGTGTTTTTTTTTTATTGTTCTCTTCTCTTTATGTCTGTCTGTCTGTCTCTCTCCTCTCCTCTCTTTCTCTCCCTTTCTCTCTCTTTCTTCTCTTATTTGTATAGACACATACATACATTCCACCAAGGTTATCTCTTAATCAATTAATTAATGATTGGCGTCACAGTCTGCTAGCATGGCGACAGGAAAAGTTACCGGCGGGTCGTGATGGAAATTTATAGATATCCAGCTGATTAGATTTTGGTCGTAACCGGTTGTTCAGCTGTCGTCTCCAGTGCGGTCCGTCATAGAAAACGGGTTTCCTGGGTAACTATTTTTTTTAAAGGATGACTGGTAAACTGGACATTGGTGCTCTTAAAGAGTTTTGTTATTATTATTATTACTATTACTATTGTTATCATTATTGGTATTTTTTATTAGCATTATTATCATTATAACTATTGTTGTAATAATCAGTATCCTTTTATTTTCGTTTATTCGTATCAATGATATAATTATTATCATAACTACTGTCACTATAATTATTATATAATGATCACAAATACTTTCATCTTTACTCTCTTTAACATCCTTGCTTATCTCCGTTCTTTCTTTCTTTCCTCCACCTCCCTCGCGCACGCCCCCCCCCCACGTCTTCCCTCCCCTTGCGGCCATGCCGCTCCCCCTCCCCCCGCCCCCCAAAGTTGGGCGTGACTCAGGTGGTTCAAACTTTCGGGCACTCACAGTCGCATTTCGTAATAATCTTATTTTTCTTTCTTTCTTCTTTCATATATTTTTTGTCTGTTTACTCTCGCTTATTGCTCTTGTCTCCGCATTTATCATCGTGTTGCTTCGTCCATTCTTCGATTTTTTTTTTTTGCGAATTTTTGAATATGCCCGAAGGCAAGCACGCGTTTTGTAAATTAAAAGATATTCATACCTACCTACATGTCTGTCTGTCTGTCTCTATCTATCTAACTGTCTATGGAACTATCTTTCTATCTATACATCTACCTATCTATCTATCTATCCTTCTACCTGCCTACCAACTAATCTATCTATCTTTCTATGAAACTACCTACCTACCCACTTACCTATCTATCTACCTACCTTTCTGCCTACCTACCCTCCTACCTACTTACCTATCTATTAACTTACCTTACCTACCTACCTACTTATCCATCTATTAACCTACCTATCTATCTATCTTTCTACCTACCTACCTACCTACATACTTACCCATCTATTAACCTACCTATCTACCTGCCTTTCTACCTACCTACCTACCTGTCTACCTACCTACTTACCCATCTATTAACCTACCTATCTACCTGTCTTTCTACCTACCTACCTACTTACCTATCTATTTATCTATACCTAACCTACCTATTCTACCTGTCTTTCTACCTACCTACCTACCTTTACCCCATCTATTAACCTCTACCTACCTGTCTTTCTAAGCCTACCTACCTACCTACTTACCTATCTATTAACTTACCTTACCTACCTACCTACCTACTTACCCATCTATTTCCCTACCTATCCATCTATTTGTGCCCGTACCCGAGGCAGCTCGTGACCGAATTCTCTCTCTCGCGTCGAATCGGCCCCGCGTCCGCTCCGCCGACACAGGCCAGCGAAGCAAACTCTTAATCTCTTTCGCCAAGCTCTCTAATCTGCCCCGTTAAAAGCTAATCACTGAGGGAAAGTGTGAAGCGGTGACCTTTCTCCTCTTCTCTCTGTCTGTCAGTCTGTTTCTCTGTCTGTCTGTCTGTCTATCTGTCTCTGTCTGTCTCTGTCTGTCTGTCTGTCTCTCTGTCTCT
>NW_020869858.1:411683-416683 GCF_003789085.1 Penaeus vannamei
AATGATGATAAGAATGATAATAGTAATAATGATAACAATAATGACAATGGTAATGATAAAAACAATAAGAACAATAATAGTAATAATGATGACGTTAATATTAATATCAATAATATTGTTATTATAACAGTAATATCAATAATGATAGCAACAATGTTAATAACAATAACAGTAACAAGAACAACAATAATACGAAGAAAAATTATAACATAATTAATAATAGCAATGATAACAACAACAATGTTAATAACGGCAATAATAATAACAAATAATGACTATTATAACAGCAATAATAATAGCAATAGCAATAATAATAAAAATAATGACAATTGTAACAGCATATGATAATAGCAATAATACCAAAAAAATAATACCATTATTGTTGCTTTTATTGTCATCATTACCTTTAATAATATTATTATCATTATCATCATTATTGTTATTACTATCATTATTATCATTATTATTTTCATCATTATTATCATTACCTTTATCATTATTATTATTATTATTATTATTATTATTATCATTATTATTATCATTATCATTATCATACTTATCATTATCATCATTGCCATTATCATCCTTATCATTATCAACATACAATAATGATAACAAAACTAATAGTAGCAACAATAATAACAATAATAATTACAATAATAACAATAATAATTACAATAATAATAATGATAATGATCATAATGATAATGTTGATAACAATAATAATGATAAGGATTATGGTGATAATAACGATGATAACAATAACAACATTGATAATATGAATGATAACAATAATAATAACACGATAGTGATGAAATAATCTTATTATCACTGGGATACGTAACGCAGAATCTGATTTTGCATGTATCACATTACGAACATTCATCTGAGGGTAAGAAAAATATTATTTCTTGCCGGTTCCATTACGACAAATATCTCTTTCAGTCCATGTTTAATGAAACGTGAGGTATGCAATACATCCTGCAGCATATATATATATATTATATATATATATATATATATATATATATATATATATATATATATATATATATATATATATATATATAGAGAGAGAGAGAGAGAGAGAGAGAGAGAGAGAGAGAGAGAGAGAGATATGATGAGGAAGAGAAAGAGAAGGTGAAGAAAGTGTAAATGAAGAAGAGGAAGAGGATACCAAGGAAGAAGAAAAAAGAGGAAGAATAAGGTAGATGAAGTTTGAGAAGGAAAAGAAGAAGAAGAGGAAGAAAAATGTATAGAAGAGTAGGAGGAAGGAGGAAAAGAAAAAAAGGAAAGGAAGAGACAGAAGCTGGCGGAAAAAGAGCAAAATATTGATAATAATATGAAAAGGGAGAAAAAAGAGTAGTGCATGAAATAAACAAAGAAGATGGGAGAAAATAAGGAAGGAAACGAAGAAGAAAAGGAGAAGAGAAGAGAGAGAAAAAAATCGAAGGAGGAAAAATATGGCGTAGATGATGATGATAATAACAGAAATAATGATAATAGTATTATCAGTGGGATGATGAGGCAGGGCATGAAAAGGAAAATAATAAATCAATCAATCATTTTGTCATTATTTCTCCATTTCAACTTATTTTTTCTATTCAATGAGTCTCGCTTTTGTTTAATTTTCTTCAAATTTTGTCATGATTTTTAGTTTTCTTTATCTACTCTCTCATTAGCATTATTACTGAGATTATTGGCATCATATTTTGTGTAACTATTATCATTAATATCAC
Source organism: Penaeus vannamei (assembly GCF_003789085.1). NCBI lineage: Eukaryota > Metazoa > Arthropoda > Malacostraca > Decapoda > Penaeidae > Penaeus > Penaeus vannamei. The sequence goes on from NW_020869858.1 coordinate 413,423, forward strand.
TACTGTTATCACCATCAATGCTGTTATTGTGTCAGTATCCATTATTTTATTTTTTTATTTTTTATCTATATCTTATCCATTTATCTGTCATATTTCTGCGTCCGCTTAGATAAGGAATACATTTTTGTTTTGCCTTTTTAATTTCTTTTTAAATGGTATTATTTTTATCATCAGTATTACATTTATTTTTATGGTAATAGTAGTAATATATATCATAACATAATAATAGTAGTAGTAATATATAATATATATAATTAATAATAATATAATCATAATATGATAATATAATCATAATATAGTAATATAATCATAATATAATAGTAATCATAACATAATAGCAGTAGTAGTAATATATATCGTATTATTTTTATTGTCAGTATCACACTTATCATTTTTACGGTAGATGGCCTAGTACGATCATATTAGTAATTGAAATATTGATAGGTGGTTGTCGTAGTAGTAGTAGTAGTAATTCTTCATTCGGAAATAAATAAGTCTTTACTATATATTTATGTATGGTATGAGAAACGTTCTCATTCTAAGATATTGTTGTACTTTATGAACCTGACATTAGAGTTGCAAATACTTTCATGTTTATTTCCATTATTCTGCATTATGATTCTGCTCGTATCTCGTCCGTTCGTTTATTAGAGATGGTGTACTTTATGAACCTTTTCTCAATACTTTCATGTTTATTTCCATTATTCTGCATTATGATTCTGCTCGTATCTCGTCCGTTCGTTTATTTGCACGTTATGATTGCGTGCTACACCTGATATGTGGCTGCGGAGTTGAAGATGCTTAATTTTGATGTTAAATGGGATAAAAATTGCCAACATAGATATTTAAGACACAAAGGCGTGCGCACAAATCATTACGAATCTCTGAGAAACTGATTCCAGTCTGATTTCATTATCATCTTTATCACCATTACAATTAGTATCGTTTTTATTAGTATTATTATTACCGTTGTTATCATTATCATTATCATGACCATTATCATCATAATCATTGTTATTATCTTTATGCATTATGATAATTATCGTTTATGTAAATTTACTATACACAAAGGAAGGTAAGAGGGGAAGGGAGGAGAAGAGGGCATAAAAAGAAGAAAAAAGGAGAAAGGAAGGTGGGGAAACGAAGAATGGGGAGAGAAGAGGGCATAAAAAGAAAAAAAAAGGAGAAAGGAAGCAGGTGGGGAAACGAAGGAGACTTAAAAAGGAGAGGGGGAAAGGCGAGGGAGGAAGAGGGGGCTTAAAGAGAAAAGAGGGATGAGGGAGGGAGAGAAAACTATTAAGGGAGCGAAAGAGCTAAGGAGGTTAAGGAGGAAGAGCTTAAAATGGGAGGAAAGTCGTGAAAAAAAGGGAGTGAGAGGGAGTGGCCGAGGGGAACAGGGAGAGGTAGAGTGGAAGGAAAGGGGGAGGGGAGACGATGGGAGGAGGAAGGTAAAAAAGAGGGAGAGAGGAGGAGAGAAGTACCTCTTCATTTTTTTTTTTTTCGTTCTGTTGAATTTCCTTGGGTTATGGTTGTAAATACATTAATTTGAGTTGTCGTGAGCCACTCTGTTCTAGATATTTAATAAAGAGATTTTGTTTTTATTTCTTTACATTTTATTTTATATAATATATTACCAATGATTCGGATTCATTTACCGCTTGGGACAAAAAAAAAAAAAAAAAAAAAAGTAATAAAGAAAAAAGAAAAGAACAAAGATAACGACAAAAAAAAGTATAAAATCTTGTAAAAAATAACAAATAAATAGAAAGAATGAAACAATAAAAAAACACGCTGAGATACATAAAGCAGACGAAGGAATAGAAGTACTAAAATGACGGATAGAAAAGTGGATATATAATAAAGTAATAGACATAAAAAGAGAGAGAAAAAAAAAACTTTAACCCGATTTATCTTCGCAGTATGAACGTCACGAGGCTAATATGACCTTGCAGTTATGAAAAAGCATCCGTCAGATATTACGACACTATTCTACAGTATCCCCTGGAATAAGAGAAATTGCCAATAGAAAGAAAATGGAACAACAAATAGCAATAAAGGCCTTTTATGTGATCTAGTACTTATCTTTAGTGGATGAAATGAGAGGTGAGAAAGAAAGAGAGAAAGAAGGAAAAGATAAGGGTCTATGCATGGAAAAAAATGGGTAATTGGCTTTTGAATAACATTTGATTTGCTGGAAGTGGCTGAGAATACTAAACCAAAAATGAATGAAAGAAAGAAAGAAAGAAAGTAAGAAAGAAACAAAAACACAACTCACGTGAGAGAGGCATAGAGAAAGGGGGGAGAGGGAGAAAGACAGATATAGAAACAGACAGAACATAGAGAAAAACAGAGACAGAAAAAAAAAGAAACAGACAAGCAGAAGCAGAGGCAAGGGCAGAGACGGAGGCAGAGCATAGAGAGAAAGAGAGACAGAGCATAGAGAGAAAGAGAGACAGCAGAGAGACAGAGAAAGAGAAAGAGAGGGCATAGAGAGAAAGAGAGACAGAGCATAGAGAAAGAGAGACAGAGAGAGAAGAGAGAAGAGAGCAGAGAGAGAATAGAGAGAAAGAGAGACAAGAGAGAGAGAAGAGAGACAGAGCATAAAGAGAGAGAGACATAAGAGAGAGAGACAGAGCATAGAGAGAGAGAGAAAGAGAGACAGAGCATAAAGAAGACAGAGAGAGAAAGAGAGACAGAGCATAAGAGAGAGAGCAAGAGCAAGAGAAGAAAGAAAGAGAGACAGAGATAAAGAGAAAGAGAGACAGAGCAAGAGAGAAAGAGAGACAGAGCATAGAAAGAAAGAGAACAGAGCATAGAGAGAAAGAGAGAAGAGAAAGAGAAAGAGACAGGCATAGAGAGAAAGAGAGAACAGAGCATAGAAAGAAAGAGCAGAGCATAGAGACAGAGATAAGAGAGAAAGAGAGACAGAGCATAGAGAGAAAGAGAGACAGAGCATAGAAGAGAGAAAGAGAGACAGAGCATAAAGAGAAAGAGAGACAGACATAAGAGAAAGAAGACAGAGCATAGAGAGAAGAGAGACAGGCATAGAAAGAAAGAGAACAGAGCATAAGAGAAAGACAGAGCATAGAGAGAAAGAGAAAGAGAGAGAGAGACAGAGCAGAAAGAGAGAAGAGAGACAGAGCATAAAGAGAAAGAGAGACAGAGAAGAGAAAGAGAGAAGCATGAGAAAGAGACAGAGCATAAAGAGAAAGAGGAACAGAGCATAGAGAGAAGAGAGAAGAGAGACAGAGCATAGAGAGA
>NW_020869858.1:431683-436683 GCF_003789085.1 Penaeus vannamei
CTCTCTCTCTCTCAGCGCTCCGCTTCTCTCTCTCTTTAATGGAGCGCCCCCCCCCTCTCTCTCTCTCTACTATCTATCTATATCTATCTATCTATCTCTTCTTTCTCTCCCGCTCTCTCCCATTCTCTCTCTCCTCTCAATCCCCTCATTCTCTCCTCTTCTCCTCTCCCCTCTCTCTCATCATTCTCTCTCTCCCTTGCCTCTCTCTCTCTCTTTAATGAGCGTTTGGGTCTGTGTGAATGTTTTGGTGACTTTTTTCCGCTGGCTTTCTTTTCCGAGGGAGTTCGTGGTAATGAAGTGTTCTTGGAAGTTCTCTTTCGTCCTTCTATGTCCTTCAAATTTTCTTTTCTTTTCTTTCCTTTTCCTTTTCTTCATTCTTCATCTTCTGCTACTTCTTCCCCTTCTTTATTCCTCCTTTTGATTCTATCTCTGTCTGTCTCTCTATCTATCCGCGTCGCTCACTTTCCATTTCTGCTTTCTCTTTTCCCTCTTTCTCTCCTCTCTTCTCATCTCAGAATGTTTGATGCTCTCTCTCTTCTCATGCTCTATCTCTTCTGTTCTCATCATTCTTGTGTTCTGCTAGCTCTCCTATCTCGTCTCATCTCTTCCTCTCTCTCTCGTCTCATCTCTACATTTCCACTCCGCTCTCACTCTCACTTTCCTTGTCAGTCCTTTCACCCTGTCTATCCATCTATCTAAATCTACACATCTATCTAACTCCATCTCTCACCCCTCTCTCCCTCATCCCATCCCTCTCTCTCTCCTTTCCCCCCTCTCTCCCTCCCCCCCCCTAACCCTCAAAAACATCTACCATGAAAGAAAGAAAGAAAGAAAGAAAAACGAAAGAGAGAGAAAATCCAAAAGAGGAATCTAACCTTTTTTTCCCATCGAGAGTTCATCGAGGAAAACACGTGAACAATGCAGTTAAGGGTGATTTCCCCTTCTCTTACTTCGAGTGCATTGCCCTCACTGGCGAAAAGAGTTAATGGTGATGATGATTAGTGATGATGATGATGATGACAAAGATAATGATAATGATAGTGTTGATGATGTTGATGATAAGGATGATGATGATTCCAAATGATTTTTATGGTCTTTCTACAAACCTGAACCAACAAAACTAGCAAAACAAACAAGCAAGAAATATTATATTCATAAAACTAAATATAAATGAGAATTCTTTAGTTTAACCCCTCAAAAAATATTAACGTAGAAAACTGTTCCCTCAGTCCGTTTTTTTACGGGTAAACTTAATAAAAAGAGTATGTAAGTTTTCTTAATTTTCTTAGATATATATATTTTTTCTGACTTCATACAAATGTTATCTCGTAAAGTCATATAGAGCAAAGGAAAAGAGAGAGTAAGATATTAATCACAAAGTGCTATCATCAACTTCAAACGAGGAAATAAATTTTGAGTGAGAGAGACATTTGAACTTCAATTTTTTTAAAATAAAAAAGATAGAATACAAAGAAATATATATCATACATTGCATAACCTATTCGTCAATCTAAACATTTATCTCTTCTATCTATCTATCTATCTATGTCTGTCTATATCTCTCTGTCGGTATCTATATCTATATCTATCTATATACCTATCTATCTATTCAACCGTCTATCTATCATCATTATTTTAACTGTCATTCTATCTGTCTTCCATATATCTATTCTATGTATAACATGTGGGTTTGTATATACATAAGTATAACTGTTAACATATAGATCAAATGGAAGAGGCAAAAATAAATATAAATAAAATATAAAATAAAATAATAAATAAAAAGTAAAAAAACGGAAAGGAGAGGACAATAGACCAGTATTAAAAATGGTAGAAACTATCTGCCACGGTCTGTCTATCTATATCTCTCTATTTATCTACATCTATCTATATAGATAGTTATAGATAGATAGTTATTTTACAGATAGATAGTTATCTATCTGTCTCTGTCTGTCTATCTACCTCTCTATTTGTCTATATCTATCTATCTATAACTATTTATCAATCTTTTTCTATCTATCTATCTATATCAATATATATATTCATATCTATATCACTCTATCGATCTATCTATCTGTATATAAATATGAAACCAAAATGACAAAGTCTAGTAAGATACGCCGCCATTCCGAAATCCCCGCCCACTCTTCTTACGATATTTAATTAATGTTCTTGATTACGGTCATTCCAAGTCATTTTTGATGTGTAGCACAAACTTTCTCTCTCTCTCTCTCTTTCTTTTTTATTTATTATTTTCCAAATGAAATGAGCATTACTCTGGTAGAGATTTATTTTTATTTTCATGTTGTTTTTTTATTTCGATGGGGTAATGTGTTTGAGAAGAAGGTCTGATAAAAAGAGATAGAGAGAGGGGTAAAAAAAGAGAGATGAAGAGAGAGAGAGAGAGAGAGAGAGAGAGAGAGAGAGAGAGAGAGAGAGAGAGAAGAGAGAGAGAGAGAGAGGAGTAGAGAGAGAGTGGAGGAGAAAAGAGAGAGAGAGAGAAGAGAGAGGAGAGAAATTAGGAGGGAGAAGGGGGGTGTGGAGGTGATAGAGTAGATAGATAACAGATATGAGGGTAACAACATATATAGGAGAGTTTGAATATAGTGAAATAAAACAGAGAAGATAAGGAATTAGATGAGCAAAGAAAGAGAGTAGAGAGAGAAGGAGAGAGAGGACGAGGAGAAGAGAAGGAGAGGAAGCGAGTGAATAGAGGAAGGAAGACGAGAAGTAGATGGAGAGAAAGTAGAGAGTATGCGTAGAATGAGGAAGATGAGATAAGAGCAGGCAAGGGAGAGAGAGTAGATAGAAATGATGAATTAGAATGTAAGATTAATTTGGAGATAAATTGCTGGTTGCAATACAGGCTGACTACTGTATGTAATTGTTTCGGTTTGATCAAGAATCAAAGGTTATATATTTTGGATATGAGACAATATACCTCATAACCAGAAGAACTATAATCATTATACCACACGTGGCGAGCCATTTTTGTTTGAATATTTTAAGGTGCGGCCTCTTGCGGGATTATCTAATTGTTGGGAGCCTCTGTCTTAGTTCTTAAAAGCTGAATGCGGATCTAATAGAAAGACTTGGAAACATTTTAATTAGGTGGGAATTAAAATACCACACTTTTGATTTAAACGCGTGGGAATACATTTACTTCTGTTATAAAATGTTTCTCTCTCTCATCACAGCACCACTATAACTTGAAGAGCTAGTAAGGCATAAAAGAACGCACAGAGTAAAAACATTGAAAACCTGAAATAAAAGGAGAGATGGAGAGAGAAGAAGTTTTGTGTGTGAGTGTGTTCGCTGATGTGAGAGAGTAGAGTATGAGAGGAGTGATGAGATGAGGAGAGAGAGAGAGAGAGAGAGAGTGAGAGAGAGGAGAGAGAGAGGAGTAGAAGTAGAGAAAGAGAGTAAGGGAGGGAAGAGCCAATCACGCAGGATGCAGACGCAGTTGTAGATGCAGACAAAAAATAGAGCAAGAGAGCAGCAAGCGCAAAAGAGGTACAGTAGAGAGGCTCAATCTGTCCCTCCATTTTATCGGATACGAGGAGCGCATACAAGAAAACAAGGAGGTAAACTCTGCGCACCAAAGCCAAACGTTCGGGCATTCTGCCCGGACTAGATGGCCGCGTGGGCAAAATTACGCCGATGGGATTTTATGATGTTTTCATGCTCCTTTTTCTACATTAGCGAACTATCTCCATCTTGAGATTATTAGACAATCTGCCATGCTTCTATGTTGGGTTTCGATAACGTATGTTTCGTATGGTATAGATATGAAAGATTTCTCAAGGTGAATATAAGGATGAGTCGGTGGGTATCTGGAGCCGTGGTATTAGTGATTGCACTATACCCAGAGTTAATCTAAATATAGAATCTAACGAGAGTTTTATTGGTAAGTCTTGTAGATGCTATATTTAGATGATTATCACGTCTTAATGTCTATGCTATATCATTGCTCCTTAAAGATCCGACGGCTGCTTATGTCAAGTTAACTTTCTGTGCTAATTCGCTTCACATTTTTTCCTTACCAGAACACTCTCTCCACGTAGATATGCGCCGTGCCATATAGTTTATCGTTGATTTAACATAGGCAATGGAGAATTAAAGATCGGATAACTTTTTGCAATTTTCAAAAATTGTGCTCTCAAACAATTCCTCGGACAATGATCATGATCATTGAAGTTTCTCTCTGTATCATGATGGTCTTCTCTTCTCTTTATCTCTGGTATCTATCTCTTGGTGGTTGGCTTGACGTTGTGGTATTGTGTGATTTGTTTTTAGTGTTTGTTATCTTGTGTGCGCATGAGATATTTGTTTAATGTTTGTTGGTTTATATTATGGGTGCACATAATGGGTCTCTGCGAAGTGTCTTCAACTGACTGTAGTACTAAGTTGTGGATTTTTTAAATTTTGGCAATTGCATCCTTCCATATGCTAATAAAGTATTTCTTATACAGGAATATTCCGTTATACAAGTAATTCAAAACCTTTTTATAATTAAACTACTGAGAACATTAGAGGAATCGCGCAATTAGAAAAATAAATAGATAATAAAACATGGAACCATTCCGCTTCGTAGAGATTACCACGCCTAACAAAAACAAGGGAAGCGAGAAAAGGCCGCACAGGTACAGACGGATGGCTAACGTTAGGAATGTCGTTGATGCTTTCTGCCGCTGACAGGGTAGTCCATGTGTTGTTCCGACGTCAAAGCATTCTGTGCTTTATACTATCATCGTGTCATAGTACCGACTACCCGTCACAGCCCCCTCCCGCCGGCCGACTGACATCTTAATATCATATTTATGTAATCTCTCTATTTTATTTCCCCACAACCCCTCCTATTTCTTCTTATTCGGGACGTCGTGTCGTCCATTTTTCAATAGACCGTAGCTGAGTCTGGACTATAATCTTCTCTCCCCCCCATCCCCGCACTCTTCTCGTTCTCTTTCCATCTGGATTATTTTGGTAATTTATGCCTTTTC
>NW_020869858.1:441683-447430 GCF_003789085.1 Penaeus vannamei
TATTATCGTTATTATCATCATCTCTCATAATCATTATTATCACCATCGTTGGTATTTTATTTTTTAATATTATCATAAATAGTAGTAGTTGTAATAACATAGTCATTGTCATCATTATTGTTTCTGTTACAATTATTACTATTATCATTATTATTACTATCATTCTTATTCTTATTATCATTATTATTGTTGTTGTTGTTATTACCATTATTACAATTATCATCATCATTATTATTGTTGTTATTATCATTACTATTATTATCAATATTATCCTTTTCATTGTTGTTGTTGTTATTTTTATCATTATTGTTATTATTGTCACTGTTATCATTATCATTATCATTGTTATCATTACTATCATCACCATTATTATTAGTATTACTATTATCATTAATTATTATCATTATTATTATCATTATCTTTTTATTGTTATTATTATGATCATTGTCATTATTCAAAATTGCTTTTCCAACACAGTCAGAGAACCACTTTAGCATCTGCATTGCCAAAGCCGATAGGTGCGCCTATGATTAAGAGGGAACTCACTTGGGATATAATAAATTCCATGACTTTCAAATGAGGGAATCGACGTCAACAGAAATATGATCGCATTGGTAACGGAAACCCTTTTTGTCGGTTCGAATGTTCTTTTCAATGCCATCCGTGATGCTCTTTTTTTTCCCTGCGTGTGTTCAAGCTCATAGCCACGAGTTTTAAGACTTTTTAAAGCGGTATTCAATCGCACAAAAGAAAAACCGGCTTTGGGAATAGGAATTTCATTTGGTACTTTATGATGACCAAAAAAGAGAAAAAAAGGAATAAAGGGTAGACTGGCGCAAAAGGGCAGAGGGGAAAGAGGCCATGAGCGTGTCACGTGATAACGGGCGTGAAGCGGAAGGCAGACGAGGAGGCGCGAAAGGTCACATGATAGCGAGGCGTGGGCGTGAGGGGTGGAGGGTGAAGGCGCAGGGTTGGGTGGCAGAGGCGCGGGCCGGTGGGCGTTGTGATCAAGTAGCCGAGGGAACGAGGGTCGGCCTGTGATTGCCTGGAGGCGTGGGCGGCCCTCCAATAACACCTGGCAGGAGAGGAACGCCCCGGCGGAAGCAATGTCAGCAATCCTATTTATCGCCAGTTGTGTTATTGTGTGCAGGTCCCAAGGAGCGCTCCGTGATGGGGGCAACACAAGGCGCCCAGACAAATATGAGACAAATACGACCAGTAAATACTAGCTCACATGACTCCTATGAATCCGCGCGCACTGTACGGACGTCAGCTGTTCCGCGCGAGGCCTTTGTGAGACGGAGGGAATGCCCCTCCTTTTCAGGGTCGGGGAGAATGAACCGTATTATAGATAAGGGCTTTCTCTCCATCTGCAGAAGAGGCCTCTGAATGCATATAAACGTTACGATTACACGCATAGAGAGATAGAAGGGAGAGAGAGAGGAGAGAGAGAGAGAGAGAGAGAGAGAGAGAGGAGAGAGAGAGAGAGAGAGAGAGAGAGAGAGAGAGAGAGAGAGAGAGAGAGAGAGAGAGAGAGAGAGAGAGAGAGAAGAGAGAGAGAGAGAGAGAGAGAGAGAGAGAGAGAGAGAGAGAGAGAGAGAGAGAGCGAGAGAGAGAAGAGAGAGAGAGAAGAGAAGAGATGAGAGAGAGAGAGAGAGAGGAGAGAAGGAGACAGAAGAGAGAGAGAGAGAGAGAAAGGTAGAGAGAGAGACAGAAGAAAGACAAACAGAGAGAGAGAGAGACAGAAGAAGAAGAAGAAAAGAAGAAAATATATATACACAGAGAACGAAAAACGAAAACAAAAACAACAAACAAAACCAAACCAACAAAGGAGAACGGATCATCACCACAATACCTTAATAGAGACAGACGAGACTTCCTGCAAACGAATCAGATTCCCGGCGTCAGCAACAAGGACATATCACGAGGTCTTCTTCACGTGTACACGCTCCAGCTGATCCGCAACCAACGCTCAAAATAACGGAGCGTTGACTGTGCTCTCGCGGGACGGGCTAACCGAGACAAGCTCTCCTGCCTTGGGTGGTGTGGTCTGGAAAATTTTATAAAAGCAGAAAAAAGGAAGAACTGTCGGCCTCGTGACTGCTGCTACCTGCACACGTGTAAACAGCCCCCCAAGGATGATTGTGGAAATCTCGCTCTTGCTTGTCATGCTGTCTGGAGGGGAGAATGAACACCCGCGGCACCCGAGTGTTGTGTGTGTGGTGAGTGTGGGGGAGGGGGTTTGTTTGTTTGGTGTGAGAGGAGTGCCTATGTGGTGTGTGATGAGGGGTGTTTGTTATTTGTAGTGTGGGGTTTGCTGTGTGTGTGTATGGGGGAGGAGGGAGTGTAGTATTGGATGTGTGGGGGAGTTGCTATAATGGATGTGTGTGACGGGAGGGAAGTGTTTGTTTGTGTGTGGAGGAAACGAGGTTAGGCTTTATGTGTGTGTGATGGGGAAGGGTGTTGTATAATGTGTGTTGGGGAGATGTATATATTATATATGTGGATATATAAAAAAAAATATTAGTGTTTGAAGAAAAGAACATGTGGAGAGGGAGAGCTGCTAATTGTAGTAGTTGTGAGTATAAGCCTGTGTGTACACGTGTGTGTGTGCTGTGTTGTGTGTAGTATTGATGATATGACTGAAACCTGTGATAGTAGCGGTGATAGTGTGACAGCATAGTGATGATTATATATAAGACAGAAGAAGAAGCAGAATGTACCTGTTGAGTACAGGTGTGTGAGTGCGTAATTGTTATGTGGTGTGTGAGTTTTGTGTTGTGTTTGTTGTGCCTGAGTGTGCGTGGGTGATGCCTGTGCTGTGAAGGATGTTTAGATATATTATAAAGATTGATAGATATGTATTACAGACAGAGTCACAAAGAGATATTATGGAGATTTTTATCCCTGCGTTGCCTGTGGCACCCCGCTGTTGGTGCTTGTGCCTGTGCGTGTGTGTATACGTGTGTGTTGCCTGTGTAAATAATAGTGCGTGCAATATGAATAATGTATGTAATCTCGAAGTGTGAACATTATTGTTAATTCAAACTTTATATAGAAGTAATGGAAGTTTGATATTATCACTTTTCACTCACTACTAAATAAAAGACAAACGTTCACTAGATAATTATTTGTTCCTCTTTCATGAGTTTGTAATGTTCAAATAACTATTTTAATTATGCATAAGCCGCTGTGGAAAAATGGGTTTTGTTCAGCCCTTTGCAATGGCGGCCTCACGTAGAGTACGGCGACTCCGTCTACGAACGTCACAAAGATAGGATAGTAGGTAGCCTAGTGAATAGATAGAGCCCGACGGCGGGAGGAAGGAGAGCAGGAGAGAGAGAGAGAAGGAGAGAGAGGAGAGATGAGAGAGAGAGAGAGAGGGAAGAGAAGAGGAGAGGAGAGGAGGAGGAGAGGTCGAGAGTGACAAACCGTATTATCCCCCCCGCCACCCCGCCCCACTCCACCCGAGAGGAGCGAAGGAGAGGGGGATGGGAGATGGAGATTAGAGAAGAGAGAGAGGAGAGAGAGAGGAGAGGAATATAGTATTGATGAGAGGAGAGGAGAGGAGAGGGGAGAGGAGAGGGAGAGAGAGAGGAGAGAGAGGGAGAGGGGAGAGAGGAGAGAAGGAGAGGAGAGGCACGCCAAGAACGACGAGCGCACGCGCCCCGGAGGACCCCCGAGGGAGGAAGGGAGAGAGGAGAGAAGAGAGAGAGAGAGAGAGAGAGAGAGAGAGACCGCGACCCACGCCACGCAGTTAGGGGAGAGGAGATGAGAGAGGAGGAGATGAGAGAGAGAGAGAGATACAGAATGACAGAAAGACAAACAGACAGTCAGACAGTGAGAGAGAGATAGAGAGAGAGAGACGCATAAGCAGACAGAGAAAAGGAATGAGAAGGAGAGGAATGAGAGAGAAGACAGAGCGAGAAGTCAATTACAAGAAGATCAGACGCTAAAGACAGAAGTCAGATAGACAAGTCAGACAGGAAAGGAGAAGAAGAGAAAGAGATGAGAGAATAGGTAGACAGATTAGATAGAATAGATAGATGAGAGAGGGAGGGAGGTGAGAGAGGACGAGAGAGAGAGAGGGGAGGGAGAGAGAGAGGAGAGGGAGAGAAAAGAGGAGAGAGAGGAAAGAGGAGAGAGGAGAGAGAGAGGAGAGAGACGAGAAGAGAGAGAGAGAGAGAGAGAGGCAAGAGAGGAGAGAAGAGAGATGAGAGAGAAACGAGAGAGAGAGAGAGAGAGAGACGAGAAGGTGAGATTAGAGAGAGAGAAGGGATAATATCCAGATGAATAGAGAGTATGGTTTATACGCATAGATAAACAGATATGCATAAACAGACCAATAGATCGATAGACACAGACCTATATAGATATATAAATAGATGGATAGATCGAAAGAGAGAGAGAGAGAGATAAGAGAAGTGGATATAAACAATAATGCCAAATTTCCATACAAAATGGCATTTCCTCCAACGTTTCCAAATCGAGATGACCCCCCCCCCTCCCTCCGCCCCCTACCGGGATTTCCCAGAACCAGATGCCAGGCCCATCATTCTGACAATATCTAATCGTTCCCCATGTTGTCTTATCTCCACACGTCGCTCCTGGATTCAAATTGATAAACAACACACCATATCGCACTATCTTCCTTGTTTTTATCATGTGGGAATCCCTGTGGTTTATAATAGGTATGGTGTTTGTGTCTAGATCGCGGAATTTATGATGTCATAGACACGCCGGGTAAAGACTCCTCAGAGGGAGATGTGTTGGTGTATTTTTGTTTGTTTGTATTGCAATAGTTTATGCTTTTTTTTTTTTTATGGCATACGCACACGCAAGCAAGAATGCACGCACGCACACTCGCGGATTCTGCAAAACACACAGACCAACACACACATTTATGTATATATAAGTATATATAACCGCACGCTAGTAGTATATACTAATTACATATATAATGTAATACTTCATACATGTCATATATACCATAGTAATAATAGTAGGTATTATAATGTTTTTATAGGTATATAAAATAGGTCATAAGTGATATATATATATATAATGTATTCGTGAGGTATATATAGTAGGGGTAATAGTGAGATGATGTAGGTAAGGGTAGGTAGCGGGTTATTATACTACTATATGGGTATATGTTGGTGTGTGTGTATTCACCGTGATTAGCGATTACTATGTCCACGTTATATATACTTAGACTACTATATATATACTATTATGGTGGAATAGGGTATATGGATTATAGTATAGTAATATACATATTACTTTACATACCCTTGATGTGATAGGCTCCCTCATCAATATATATGGTATACTTATGGTATCATATATATATGGATATATTATACATATATATATATATATATATTATATAATTATATATTAATATATAGGTATATATATAATTAGTTGGACATGATTGTATATAATGTACCATATATATTTATATATATATAATATATATATTATATATATATATAATATATATACGTTTGTATATAATGTATATATATATATATATATATATAATACCGTACTCACTATATCATACATAAGCCCCTAATGATGTACTAGTAATTGGAGTATATATATGTATAGCATACGTAAATATATATATATATGATATATATATATATCACTATATAATGATCGCAACATACATCACTCACCCTCTCGCTCATTGCTAGTTATATATATACAAATACAGTGTAGAGGAGAAGTATATTATA
>NW_020869858.1:462500-465000 GCF_003789085.1 Penaeus vannamei
TTATACTATATATATATATATATACATATATATATGCTATATATATATATATATATATATATATATATATATATATATATATATTATATATATATATATAATATATGTATATATATATATATATATATATATATATATATATATATAATATGTAGTATATATATATATAATTATATATAATATATGTATGTATGTTGTATGTATATATAATACAAAGCCTCCTTCCTCTCGCGTCTGCAGCTTCCCTCGCTTGCATAGCTCCGGCCTTGGCAATCTCGCCTCAAGGGAGAGCTTGTGGCAGATTCCATCGGTTCGTCTTTTGTCAAGAAATTCTGCTCAGTCACTCCAGCTGTTTTCTTCGCGGAGGGTGGGGGGACGGGTGGACGCGGGGGGGGGGGGGGTCGCCGGGTGTTGTATTGGTGGGTTTGGGTTGGGTTCGAGAGATGTGGGGTGTGGTTGGGATATGGTGGGTTGGTGGGTTGGGTTAGGGAGTAACTGTGGGCGTGTGGTTGGGATATTGGTGGGTTGGGTTAGGGAGTACGTGGTGTGGTTGGGATATTGGTGGGTTGGTGGGTTGGGTTCCGGGAAGTACGTGGGCGTGTGGTTGGGATATTGGTGGGTTGGTTGGGGTTGGGTTAGGGGAGTAGCGTGGGTGTGTGGTTGGGAAAATGTTGGTGGGTTGGTGGGTTGGGTTCGGGAAGTACGTGGTGCGTGTGGTTGGGATATTGCGGTGGGTTGGTGGGTTGGGTTATGGAGTAAAAAAGCGTGGGCGTGTCGGTTGCGGATGTTGGTGGGTTTGGTGGGTTGGGGTTAGGGAGTAACGTGGGCGTGTGGTTGGGATGTTGGTGGTTTGGTGGGTTGGGTGAAGGGAGTACGTGGGCGTGTGGTTGGGATTAATTGTGGGTTGGTGGGTTTCGGGAGTATTACGTGGGCGTGTGGTTGGGATGTTGGTGGGGTTGGTGGGTTGTTGGGAGTTAGGGAGTACGTGGGCGTGTGGTTGGGATATTGGTGGGTTGGTGGGTTGGGTTGGAATAACGTGGGCGTGTGGTTGGGATATTGGTGGGGTTTGGGTTTCGGAGTAACTGTGGGCGTGTGGTTGGGATATTGGTGGTTGGTGGGTTGGGTTCGGGAGTACGTGGGCGTGTGGGGTTGGGAAATATTCCGTGGGTTGGTGGGTTGGGTTAAAGGAGTATGCGGGCGTGTGGTTGGGATAATTGGTGGTTGGTGGGTTGGGTTGCGGGAGTACGTGGGTGCGGTGTGGTTGGGGATATTGGTGGTTGGTGGGTTGGGTTTAGGGAAAAAGTACGTGGGCGTGTGGTTTTGGGATATTGGTGGTTGGGGTTAGGGAGATAATGTGGGCGTGTGGTGGGATATTGGTGGTTTGGTGGGTTGGGGTTAGGGATGTACGTGGGCGTGTTGGTTGGGATGTTTGGTGGGTTGGTGGGTTGGGTAGGGAGTACGTGGGGCGTGTGGTTGGGATAGTTCGTGGTTGGGTTCGGGAGTAGGTGGCGGTGGGGTTGGGATGTTGGTGGGTTTGGTGGGTTGGGTTAGGGAGTACGTGGGCGTGTGTTTGGGATGGTTGGTGGGTTGGGTTAGGGAGTACGTGGGCGTGTGTTGGGAATATTGGTGGGTTGGTGGGTTGGGTTCGGGAGTACGTGGGCGTGTGGTTGGGATATTGGTGGGGTTGGGTTGGGTTTGGGTTATGAGTACGTTGGCGTGTGGTTGGGATGTTGGTGGTGTTTGGTGGGTTGGGTTAGGGAGTACGTGGGCGTGTGGTTGGAATGTTGGATGGTTGGTGGGTTGGGTTTTAGGGAGTACGTGGGCGTGTGGTTTGGGATATTGGTGGGTTGGTGGGTTGGGTCGGGAAGTAACGTGGGCGTGTGGTTGGATATTGGTGGGTTGGTGGGTTGGGTTGGGGAGTACGTGGGCGTGTGGTTGGGATATTGTGGGGTTGGGTTAGGGAGTAATGTGGGCGTGTGTTGGGATATTGGTGGGTTGGTGGGTTGGGTTAGGGAGTAGTGGGCGTTGTGGTTGGGATGTTTTGGTGGGTTGGTGGGTTTGGTTCGGGAGTACGTGGGGCGTGTGGTTGGGATATTGGTGGGTTTTGGTTTCGGGAGTAGGTGGGGGTGTGGTTGGGATGTTTGGTTCGGGTTGGGTGGGGTTGGGGTTAGGGAGTACGTTGGGCGTGGTGTTTGGGATGTTGGTGGGTTGGGGTTTAGGGAGTAGGTGGGGCGTGTGGTTGGGGATAATTGGTGGGTTTGGTGGATGGGTTCGGAAGTACCGTGGGGCGTGTGGTTGGGATATTGGTGGGTTGGTGGGTTGGGTTCGGGAGTACGTGGGCGTGTGGTTTGGGGATTTGGTGGGTTTGGTGGGTTGGGTTAGGGAGTATGTGGGCGTGTGATTGGTATATTGGTGGGTTGGTGGGTTAGGTTAGGGGAGTACGTGGGCGTGTGGTTGGGATATTTGGTGGTGTTGGTGGGTAATAGTGGGACGTGTGGTT
>NW_020869858.1:470000-478611 GCF_003789085.1 Penaeus vannamei
TGTGTGTGTGTGTGTGTGTGTGTGTGGTGTATGTGTGTGCGTATCTTGTATACATATATGCATAAATGCATGCATACGTACATACATTACATATTATACGCACAAGTACACAATTTATACACACACACAATATATATTATATATATATATATATATATATATATATATATATATATATATATATATATATATATATATATATATATATATATATAGAGAGAGAGAGAGAGAGAGAGAGAGAGAGAGAAGAGAGAGAGAGAGAGAGAGAGAGAGAGAGAGAGGAGAGAGATATAAATAGATAGATAGATATTCGCACACGCATTTTCTTCTTTCTTTCCTGTTTTGTGTTCGCGTCTGTTTGTGCATCTATCTTGTCTGTGTTTGTGCCTCCGTCCCTTTCCCTCCTCTGCTTAGCCTTAACAGAGACACAATATGCTCGACTTATTTTACACTCATGTTAGAACACCATCTTCGTCATTTTTCACTGCAATTCCCCCCTTTATTCTTGACATCCTCATCATAATTCCCACTTCATGGAGGAGGCTATGGAGTGGAAACAAGCGGAGGGGAGGGAGGGGAGGGGGAGAAGGAGGAGGGTGGGGAGGGAGGGGAGAAGGAGGAGGGTGGGGGAGGGAGGGGAGAAGGAGGAGGGTGGGGGAGAAGGAGGAGGTGGGGGAGGGAGGGAGGAGAAGGAGGAGGGTGGGGGAGGGGGAGAAGGAGGAGGGTGGGGGAGGAGGGGAGAAGGAGGAGGGAGGGAGAAGGAGGAGGGAGGGGGAGAGGAGGAGGGTGGGGAGGGGAGGAGGAGGAGGAGGAGGGGGGGAGGAGGGAGAAGGAGGAGGGTGGGGGAGGAGGTGGAGAAGGAGGAGGGAGGGGGAGAAGGAGGAGGGTGGGGGAGGAGGGTGGGAGGAGGGAGGGAGGAGGGAGGCAGGAGGGTGGGGAGGAGGGGAGGAGGAGGAGGGTGGGGGAGGAGGAGGGAGGAGGAAGGAGGGTGGGGGGGAGGGGAGAAGGGGGAGGGTGGGGGAGGAGGAGGGGAGGGTGGGGAGGGAGGGAGGAGGGGGAGAAGGAGGAGGAGGGGGAGGGAGGGAGGGAGGAGGGTGGAGGGAGGGGGAGGAGGGGAGGTGGGTGAGGGAGGGGGAGAAGGAGGAGGGTGGGGAGGGGGGGAGGAGGAGGAGGGGGGGAGGAGGAGGGAGGAGGGGGAGGAGAGGAGAAGGTGAGGGTGGGGGAGGGAGGGGGGAGAAGGAGGAGGAGGGTGGGGGAGGCAGACAGCTGGAGACACGAGGAAAAAGGATGGAGGAAGAAGCAAAACAGCTGGAACCCACGGACGACGCCGCTGAAACTGCTGAGCCACGGTGACATCCCTCTGACATTGGTCTCAGCTGGGGGGGGGGTTCGGGGGGGGGGGAGGGGGGTCTTTGTACAGCCTCCAATCTCCTTGTAAGACTTAAGGAGATTGGACGTCGCGCCCTCAACAACATTTGTGTGTATTCAAATTTATAAACTTGTTATCGACATGTTTGGGTGTTACGTCACGTGTCTTTGTATATCCTTTGGTTGTCGTTGGTTTATGTTTTTTTTTCTTGTTTTTCTGATTATTCTTTGTGCTAAAAAATATGATCTTTATCACTTTATCTACTAATCCGTTTACCTCTCTCTCTCTCTCTCTCTCTCTCTCTCTCTCTCTCTCTCTCTCTCTCTCTCTCTCTCTCTCTCTCTCTCTCTCTCTCTCTCTCTCTCTCTCTCTCTCTCTCACTCTCTCTTCTCTCATGTTTTCTTGTTTTCTTTCTCTCTCTAATGATGATGATAATGATAATAACAATAATAATAATAATCATAACCATAACAATATCAACAATAGGTATCATAATGTTAATGATCAGAATGATAATGGTAATAATAATGCGAACAATAATAGAAACAATAATAGTGATAATTGTACCAATAATTATCATTATTATTAGTATCATTATCATTACCATTATTATCATCGTTATCATCATTATCATTATCATATTACAATATTATTAACAACACGCTTACATCCTTATATTCTCCCTACAGTTTTGTCTCCTGATTGTACTCAAAGGGTTATTGTGTTGCTGGATGTGTGTAGTCATTAACAATAATAAAAGTCAGTGATAATGGAGGGAATATGAACGGGTTTTGTATGCAATGTCATTATTATTGTTATCATGATAATTGATCTATTAGCATTCTTTATTTTTACATTACTTTTATTTTTATTTTTACGTTTTGTATGTAATGTCATTATTATCATTCATGATAATTGTTCTTCTTGTTAGCATTGTCTTTATTAATTTTTTCATTATTTTTATTGTTATTATTTTATTGTCATTATTGTTGTTATTACTAATTATTATTTTATTATTATCATTATTGTTATTATCATTTTTATTATTATCGTTATTTTTATTGTCATTATTGTTGTATCATTATTATTGTATTTATCATTTTTATCATTATCGTTATTGTTATTATCAATTTATTATTGTTATTATCATTATCATTTTATTATTATCATTATTATGTTATTATTATTTTATTATTATCATTGTTGTTATTATGAGACAGACAGACAGACAGAGACATTCTAAAAGTTAGGTAACACGAATGAACGATACAAGATGATGATGATTGCGATGGTGATGGTGGGGATGATGATGATTATGGTGATGGTGATAAGGATGATGATAGTGATGAGGATGAGTGTGAGGATGGTGATGTTGATGATGATATTGATAATGATTATAATAATAATAATAATAACAATAATCATGATAATGATGAGCAATAATGATATAATAATAATAATGATAATATTAATAATCACAATAATAATTGGTAACAATAAAAATAGTGATAAGAGTAATAATAATAATATTAATAATTAAAATAATAATAATAATTAACAATATAATAATATAATAAAACAACAACAACAATAATAATAATAATAATAATAATAATAATAATAAATAATAATATAATAATAATAAATATAATATAAATAATAATAATAATATAATAATAATAATAATATAATAATAATAAAATAATAATAATAATAATAATAATAACAATAAATAATAATAATAATAATAATAACAATAATAATAATAATAATAATAATAATAATAATTAATAATAATAATAATAATAATAACAATAATAATAATAAAACAACAACAATAATAATAATAAAACAAAGATTAATAATTGAAACAGCTGCGTCACGGTGACTCATCCTTCTCATCATTCTTGGGGGCTGGAGGGGGAGCTAGGTATGGCCAGGTCGTCATCAACTCGTTTCCGTGTTTGCGTCATGGATCTGTGTACTGGGCGTGGGGGGGGGTTGTGATGTATTGTACATGTTTAGTTGTTTATGTGCGTGTGGATGTGCGTGTGTGTGTGTTAAGATTACAGGCGTTACGTGTATTACACACACACACACACACACAAAACACACACACACACACGCACGCACGCACGCACACCACAAAATATATTATATATATATATATATATATATATATATATATATATATATATATATATATATATATATATATATATATATATATATATATATATATATTATATATATATATTATTTATTTATTATATATATGTATATATATATATATATATACATATATATATATATATATATATATATATATATATATATATATATATATATATATATACATATATATACATATATATATATATATATATGTGTGTGTGCGTGTGTGTGTGTGTGTGTGTGTACATGTGTGTATGTATATACATATATATACATGCGCCCTTTATTGTTTCACATCCATATTCACGCAACAAGCTACACTTTGCTAAGCGTTGGAAGCAAGTGACAAACAACAGAACCTTTGACCTTTGACCCGCTCACATGGCCTTCACTTGATAAATCGCGTTACCTTAGTCTGCCCCAGGTGTCGGTGTCACTTTAGTAAAATTGGATTTCCTCCGACTCAAAATTCAGAGGGAATGATTCATTAATGGATTTTCGTATGGGGTGCTCGAGGGATTATATATTGCATCATGCAGATCTTCCTGAATGATTCTCCCCAACACAGACCTCTATGAGAAATGTGCATTTGGAAGGGGTGTCTGTCCTGCAGTGGAAGATACGGGCTGTTCCAGAGAACATGTTTATATAGAATAATCTGTCTATTTTTGCTATTACCCTATATCTATTTATCTATCAGCTTACATATAACTATTTATCAACTTATATATATTTATCTATCTACGTATACCTATATCTATACATACTAATATATATATATATATATATATATATATATATATATATATATATATATATATACATATATATTACATATATATATATCTATATTATATATATATATATATATATATATTATATATATATATATATATATATATATATATATATATACTCATCTATCTACCTATCTATCTATATTTATCTACGTATATCGATCTGTCTTCCTATCTACCTGTTTATCCATACATCTAATTATCCATATATCTGTCCCTCTGTTTGTCAGTCTATCTATGTACCTCTATACGTATATAAGTATGCGTGCGTGTGTGTGTTCGCAGCCAGGGGGACAAACCAGTCTAATCTCTCGCTGAATGCTGTTGGAAAGGTTCATCATTGACCTCAAATGCTCAAAATCTCCGCCTTACTGTATCGCAATATAGGGGCGAAATTAGGCTGCGTGCTGGAATTTCTGATACGGCTGGTACAAATGAACACACAGACTAATGAAAAAGGGAAATTAACTTTATACGTTGTATTCAGGGGAGAAATAATCATGATGGTTGTCAGTGGCCGTATTTTGATGTGTCTAAGTGTTTTTGTTTTGTTTTTGTGTAAAGCAGTTTCCATCAGATGTCTGTTTGTTTACTTGATAATCAGAAGTTATAGTCATATTATTTGTTTAACCGACGAAATGTGTATATATATATATATATATATATATATATATATATATATATATATATATATATATAATATATATATATATATATATATATATACCTCATTTTTTCTCTGCTATTAATTTTCTCCCTTTTGCAATTCTTTTCATTCTATCAGGCTGCTGATAGTGCTTATCTTGATAAGCCAACGCACGGCTGGTGAAATTTCATGTGGCGATGTTGTTTAGAGAGAAAATATTTTGTGGCACAGAATAACGAAACCATTTCACGCTGACTTTATTTGGAAACCAATGTCACTGTACACAAATGGGGCAGAATCAGACACAAGTTCCACTGACTTTCGGACTGCAATTACTAATGCAGTTGACGCTCTTTTCACACAGATGTGACTCTGCATTGAACACCATTTGGTGTGGACATTTAAAGCTCACAGAGCCTCCAACTGTACACAAATAAAACTTTGTGCAGTTGTAGGGATCAGGGACTCTCTGGTACACATGGGTGCAGTGAGGCTTGCAGGGATCGCAGTACTGGTAGCAGTAGCTATCGTCCTCGGAACACATACCAGTCTTGTAGTCGAAGTAATAGCCAGCCTCGCAGTCGTGCTCAATAGCGAGTCCGTCGGCAAGACACACGTAGTAACGGCTGCAGTCTGTGGGGTGCGGGGCGAGCATGCCGGCCTCGGGGCAGTGGGCTTCGCACGGGTCGCAGGTGGCTGTTGTGATTACCTCGGGCGTGTCTTCTATCGGGTCGCACCTGGGCAGGGTGTGTGCGTCGTTGAAGAACTCCCCTGGAGGGCACTGCACGGAGTCGGAGGAGGGAAGGAGGTTTCCTGAAAGAGTACATTGGCCAAATTGCTACTGCCTTTCACGCTGGCTTTTAACGCAAAATAAATATACCTTTCAAAATGTTAATATCTCGTAAAGACATGTATCATCGCACATATAAAACCACGTTTACCAGAGCCGTCAACATCAAGGCAAATGTAATATCTGGTGATATCCGTCGGGTCTCTGACTCTCACGCCCGGATCGACGCCCGAACAGTCTGGGGCGCAGACCTGCTCGCCGGGAGACACCTGCGGAGGGAAGCTTCCTTGACGCAGCTTCTTCAGATATTTACTTCTCATTCATTTACACATATCTCAATTCATGCCATTCACTCACACTATTCTTCAATTCCATAGAAACTGATCATATATATGCAATTCATATCAATTTATATTGTGTCTATTAATTCAGATAAGAACAATTGTTATAACCTATCAGTCACTATCAGTCACTCCTAAGCAAGGTTACCAATCCCACTTCAAAATAACTTTGCATTTATTGCTACGATTCTCAAGCATCCCGCAACGAATCATGAAAGAAGTAAAACGCATATACTTTGGGAAGAAACATTTGGGAAATGATAAACCGAGAGAGAAAAAAAATCAGTGATGAGTATTCACTCCCACCAAGTAATTCATCAATTCTACTACCAACACAATATCAACAAGAATAAAATAAGAATACAATTAATATATACCTACCGTAAGAAACACAAGGAGAGCATAACTAAGAAACTTCATTATCCTTACACTGAGTAGATAACCAATCGGTGCGGAATATATATAGCCTTTCTTATCATGTACTTATCAAAGGGTGCTGTGTGATTCTGTTCATGTTGATAGTGATAACTGGTGATTACTGTTTTTATTGTCATTGTTATCATTACTGTTCTCATTATTGTTGTTATCATTGTCATTGTTATCATCATTATTATCATTAATATTATCATCATCATAACTGTTATTATATCATTATTACTTTTGTTATAATCATTGTCATTATTATTATCTTAAATATCACCATACTATCATTTTGTTTTCTTTATCATTTAGTGTTTTTTTCATTATCATTATCATTATCATTATCATTATTATGTTATTTTTTATTATTTTATTATTATCATTATTATTCTTGTTGTCATTGTTGGTATTGTTGCAATATTACATTTTGTTCTTATTATTACTGTTTTACTATTGTCATTATCATTTTCATTATTGTTACTACTACTACTATTATTGCTGTTATTGTTATTATTACTGTTATTAATATTACTATTGTCATCACTATCATTATCATTATCCTTAATATCCTGATTATTATAATTATTACCATCATCATCACTATCCTCATCAATGTTATTATCATTACCATCATTGTTATGGTTATCATTATCATAATTATTATCCATACCATTGTTATTACGATTATCCTTAACTGAGACATCAATACATATTCCTTTCTGTGATCAAAAGTAAATCGTAATCATGAAATATATTCAATTGATGATAATGTTACAGGTGTTTAAGCCCATGAAAAAAGCGACAAGCAACAAGTGTAAAGACAGTTATTTCCGGTCTTACTGATCTCCTGTCGGACTCTCTCTTTCCCTCCCTCCCTCTCTCTCCTTCTCTTCTCTCTCTCTCTCTCTCTCTCTCTCTCTCTCTCTCTCTCTCTCTCTCTCTCTCTCTCTTCTTTCTTCTCTCTCCTATATCTATCTATCTATATCTATCTATCTATCTATCCATCTATCTAATCGTTATGGCACAGACGCTTAATCGCGTCTGTGCCATAACGAATAACAACTCCCATAACTAACCATAATGAAACTAATGATCCCACAGCCCCCCCCCCCCTGAATCAACAAGTGTCTTCCTTCCCACAATATAGAAATGTGTGAAATATATATCTGCTTATCTTCGGACGCTTACATATATCTATTTATCAACTATATTTTATTTATCTACGTATACCTATATCTACCTTCTTACCTATATATCTATATATCTACATATACATATATATGTATATGTATATATATCTTTATATTATCTATCTATATATCTACTCATCTATCTACCTATCTATATCTATCTACGTATATCGATCTCTTTTCCTATCTATCTAATTATCTATCTGTCCCTCTGTTTGTCAGTCTATCTATCTACCTCTATACGTATATAAGTATGCGTGCGTGTGTGTGTCGCAGCCAGGGGGACAAACCAGTCTAATCTCTCGCTGAATGCTGTTGGAAAGGTTCATCATTGACCTCAAATGCTCAAAATCTCCGCCTTACCGTATCGTAATATAGGGGCGAAATTAGGCTGCGTGCTGGAATTTCTGATATGGCTGCTGCAAATGAACACAGACTAATGAAAAAGGGAAATTAACTTTATACGTTGTATTCAGGGGAGAAATAATCATGATGGTTGTCAGTGGCCGTATTTTTGTGTCTAAGTGTTTTGTGTTTGTTTTTGTGTAAAGCAGTTTCCATCAGATGTCTGTTTGTTTACTTGATAATCAGAAGTTATAGTCATATTATTTAACCGACGAAATGTGTATATATATGTTGTGTGTGTGAATATATATATATATATATATATATATATATATATATATATATATATATATATATATATATTATATATTAATCATTTTTTCTCTGCTATTAATTCTCCCTTTTTGGCAATTCTTTTCATTCTATCAGGCTGCCTGATAGTGCTTATCTTGATAAGCCAACGCACGGCTGGTGAAATTTCATGTGGCGATGTTGTTTTAGAGAAAATATTTTGTTGGCACAGAATTAACCGAAACCA
>NW_020869858.1:478711-503711 GCF_003789085.1 Penaeus vannamei
GAGAGAGAGAGAGAGAAGAGGAGAGAGAGGGAGAGAGAGAGAGAGAGAGAGAGAGAGAGAGAGAGAGAGAGAGAAAGACATAGAAATACATAAAGAGAGAAAGAAAAAGCAGAGACAGAGGAGAAATACCACCAGCCAGGCAGAGGCAGACAGGAGGGGGGGAGAGAGATGGAGAGAGAGAGAGAGAAAGAGAGAGAGAGAGAGAGAGAGAGAGAGAGAGAGAGAGAGAAGAGAGAGAGAGAGAGAGAGAGAGAGAGAGGGAGGGGGAGGGGGGAAACAAGTTCTGTTTAGCGGCACTTTCAAATATTCATTTTTGTAATATAATTTCGCACTTTATTGTTAACTCTTATATACATCTATTAGGAGAACACATTCTTTTGAAGAGGGAAATATGTTAGTGGGTTTTAGTTAAGTTAGTAGAGGAAAATATGTTCTTGGTATGTTTCTTCCATTTAATATTGTTTACATTAAAGGAACATAATTGCAAAACAAACGTAAGAAAAGTAATTGTGTCATCGGCAGAAGCAGTGACACTCTAATTATGCTGTCATTAATGCATTAATTGGTAAAAGGTAACCCTGAATTTGTTATGATATAAAATTCTAAGGGAATAAAGCCACAAAATAGTTTGTTGGTTGTGAGGTAGTGAGAAGTTGTGTTTATGTTAGAGGTGAAGTACTTGTGGACGATCTTGATGGTTAATTGCCACCAGTTGTCAGCGTCAGAGGTTGGGAACTTAGAGCAGGTGAGTGAAAGGGGACTTTGCTGGAGGGTGTATTAGGAGAGGTAGATGTGTGACCCCTGGAGAGATCCGTGCCCAGGTGCCGAGGGCGGAGCGGTGACGGGAAAGACCGTCGTCTGCCTGCCGTCTGCCGTGTCTTCGTCTGCTCTCCTCTCTTGTCTGACGGCCGTGTCCTTTTGTGCTGGCTCCGGGAGATGTTTGTTTCAGTCTAGACAAAGGGAGTTAGTTCAAAGGGCTTGCTCGAGGGGGAGATGTAGGTCACCTTAGGTCAACCAGGCTCAGGTGTGGAAGGTGCGAATCGAGTGAAAAATAACAAAACAAAATGTTCATGAGACCGACTCCCAAAAGTTACCTAGTTCTCCCAATAATTGGTACTGACCCCCTTGATTTATCATTGTCCTGACATCTGCATATCTGGATCTATCCTCTCCGACGAGATCCTCACACGGATGATTAACCGAGGGGCGGATATTTTGAGATTTCTGGTCAGGATGGCCTCGTCCTCCAAGATGGCCGCCACGAGGTAGCATCCTCGTCCGGCTGCTGCTGTGATTATTTTTCCCTGTTCGGAGTGAGGCAACAACAAACTGATTATATAGTACATACATATCTATGCACCTTCCCCCCTATTATTGAACATGTTACAATTCCCTGTCACCTTTATTTAACTGTGAATACCGCTCTCGACGAGGAGCGTCTCTCACTCCCCCCCCCCCCCCCCCCCCCCCTTAGCAACAGGCCCTTCCCTCAAAATACACCCAGTCCAGCACGAACAACAAAAGAAACATATCCCCCATGACTGGTATACTATTTACTGGGCACGAAGCTTTTACTATATTCAAAATAGAATACATACATACATACACACACACACACACACACACACACACACACATACATATATATATATATTATATATATATATATATATATATATATATATATATATATATATATATATATATATATATATATTCTGTTCAGAATGAGACCATTTTTGACGTTTATAATAATAATAATAATAATAATATCAATTATTATTGTCTCACCTCAAATAGGGGTTGATGGTCTCTGAAGTTGCTCTTGTTCCTTCACTCACTCCCTCCCTCCCTCCCTTCCTCCTTTCTCCCACTTCACTTCACTCTTGTTCCTTCACTCACTCTCTCCTTCCTCTCTTCCTCCATCACTCCTTTCTTCTCAGCTTCTCCCTCTCTTTTCTTTCCTTCACTCCTCTTCACCCTTCTTTCCTTCAACCTTCTCTTCTCACTCTTTCGCATTATTCTCTCCCTTCTTCTGTTTATTCCTTCCAGCCTCTACTTGCGATCCTTCCATTTACCCTCCCTCCCTCCCTCCCTCCCTCCCTCCCTCGCTCTACCTCTTCTCTCCTTGCCCTCCCACCTTCCCTTCCGTTTCCTTAATAGAAGAGAGATCCCGTCCAGCTCCTTGTAAAATAAAAATATCAGGAACTCAAGACTTAACTTTCTTATTTACTGTGACTCTGGCAATTGTTTTCAGGTAAAAAAGGTAAAAAATAACATTTCTAAATAACGTTCTCAGGTAAAAAAAAAAAAAAAAAAAAAGGATAGTAATACATGCACAGACTGATATAGACTGTATTTGGAGGGATACTGGGTCATATGTATACACTGTATGACGTCATCAGTCACGTAAAATAATAGAAAATAAAATCAGATTACAATAAGAAAAAAAAAATGAAGTGGGATGTCGAAATATAGATTAAGAGAAACATACAAATACGAGAAAAAAAATCAGATGTACATAAATAATTTGACATGTGCCTGCACTCTAGGATGAGTCAGCAAGCAATCTATCTTATGATAAATAGGGTAATAAGAAAAAAGTAAAAAAACAACAACAAAAAACTAAACAAAAAGATACATTATTACTCAATATATCCAATAAGAACTGGTTAAAAAATAACAGACGCAGTAAAAGCAAAAGTATATACAAAAAGAAACCAAGAGAACGACTCTCAGACAGGATAAAACTAAAACACAAAATGAGAAATAAACAAACAAACAATATATGTAAAGAAAGAGCAAAACAACAAAGGCAAAAACAGCCGATAAACAAAAACGTGATTTTTTTTGACATCGCTATTGTAGAATGCTCATGGGCAGTGTTGCAAAGGATTCCTTACACATATACATACATACATGTATGTGTATACATATACAGTATATGTATTTATGTATACATATACATATGCAAACACATAAGTTTTTATATATGTACATGTGTGTAAACATATATATACATACATACACTTATAATTATGTATGTATGTATATATAGATACATACATATATACATTTATAGATATGTGTGCATGTGTGTATATGCATATGCACATGTATAAGTATGCATATGTATATGTATCTGCGTATGTATATACATATGTGTACGAATATGAACACGTACTGTATTTGTATGACGAGCGAGTATATGTATATGTACCTGTGTATGTATATGCATATGTATATGTATCTGTGTATGTATATACATATATGTACGAATATGAACACGTACTGTATTTGTATGACGAGCGAGTGATTGCTTGCCTACGAATCGGCGAACATATGTTGAGAAACCCGACGGGAAATTCGTAAAAAAAAAAAAAAAAAACATTCCTTATAAAAGTACAAGTTTGAGAGGCGGAATACAGCGTGCGAAGTGCGAGCTGCGACAAGTGCGATTCCTGTTCGGATGTTAAACGTAAGAAATGAATCGATTTATTCCAGACTTGCATCGCACTCCAAATGGTATACAAAAAAAAAAAAGAAACAAAAACAACATAAAAGTCTAACCTATACAGTAATAATGTTTTAAAAATAAAATACAATAAAAATAAATAAAAAAAAAAATAAAAATCAAAACGTAGAAGAAATAATTATAGGCAAAGAACAGGAACAAACGAAAAATTTCAAGTAAAATGCTCTCAGTCGCCCCCCCCCCGTGTTATGGCTACTACGATGCGGTATCTCTCGTCTTCAAAACGTTTCGCGACATTTTCTTATCTTACAGCCACCGGGCGCACCGTACAGCGTACCATCCTGACTGAATACCTCTGCAGCTGTTCATTCTAGCTGTAGTGATCCCGCAGACAAGTCTTCGTGGGCATTTGATATCCACATTTGATATCCACATTTGATATCCACACGAAAGTGAGTGCAGAAGTTGTCTGTGTTTCGTAGCGTCCAATAACAGTGCTTGTTTGAAAGGACAAGGATCTGTACGCTTTAACGCATTAATTAAACAAGAAAATCGACTAATGGCTTATAAAACCTATTGACATAATGTTCATGCCATTTTCTTTAAAATCTTCATCGGTATTCTTTTCCGTTTACACTTCCTCTCATTATTATCATGCAGTAATATCGTCGTCATCGCCAACACACACAATTAACATCGTTTTCGTTTTTCACTCCTTTCCCCC
Organism: Penaeus vannamei; assembly: GCF_003789085.1. NCBI lineage: Eukaryota > Metazoa > Arthropoda > Malacostraca > Decapoda > Penaeidae > Penaeus > Penaeus vannamei. The sequence continues at coordinate 482,911 of NW_020869858.1, forward strand.
CGTCTCTCTCTCTCTCTCTCTCTCTCTCTCTCTCTCTCTCTCTCTCTCTCTCTCTCTCTCTCTCTCTCTCTCTCTCTCTCTCTCTTTTTCTCTCTCTGTGTAAGATTTCTTGTATTAAATTATGTGTTAATTTTTTTTGGTCTCGAGTTGGATAATAGAAGTAGAGCAGATTTTGAGTCTGAAGATATTACTGATTTCAATAATTTATTATTCTGAATATATTTTAAATCTTGTTTTAGAGCAAAACGTTCAGCTTCTATTATTTCAGTATTGTTCGGTAATTTCCATATTGTTGTTATTTTTTTTTTCTTGAATGTAAATTGCTGCTGAAGTAGAGTTAATACTGTTTATTTTTGAGCCGTTGTATATATTATATATTATATATATATATATATATATATATATATTATATGTATTTAGTTTTCTAACATTGCATAATGTGATTTTAATTGCTCTGGGAGATTTTTTTCTTGATAGTCCAAAAATTTTGTATTTATATTTTCAAAAATGTCCTACCATGGTGGAATGGGAGTTATGTTTGGCACTGCTTTTGTTTTTATATTTATTTGTAATTCCTTACAAGTTTCTAAGACTCTGTGTATTAAGCTTCTTTTGTCTTTTATGGATTTGTATTCTATTTGTTGTTATCAGTTTTTTATTTGAGTATTTTCTGTTTTTTTTCTGGTATTTTTAACATTTGAGTTAATTCTTGTTCTTTGAATTTGTTTTTAGTAGACATCTTATTTGTTAGGGTGTATGAAGTTGTGACTGGAGTTGTTATTAAGCAACCTGTGGCTATTCTTGAGGTGTTATTTTGGATAGTTTCTATTTTTTTTTCATTTCTGTGTTATTTGTTGTGCCATAGATTGCTACACCATATTCTATTTTTGGTTTAATAAAGATGTCATAAAACTTTATCATCGTTTCTCTATTAGCTCTCCATGTGGTATTTGATAGTTTTTTTTTTCATTATATTTATTCTATTTGAAGATTTTATTTTTAAGTCATTGATGTGATTTCTCCATGTTAGTTCTGGAGCGACGAATTCCAGTCCTAGTATTTTGTGTTTGGTCGTCAATTTTAGTTCTTCATTGTTTATCTTTATTGTTGGTATCTGTCTTTATTTTTGTTTTTTGTGAAGCATATGATTTTACTTTTTGTTAGATTTATTTTTAGTTCCCAATTATTAGCCCATTCTATGATTCGTTTTAAACCTATTTCTATTTTGTTTTTGGCTTCTGCTTGGTCTTTGTGAGTTGTTAATACTGTGATATCGTCTGCATATATTACTTTAAATGTATTTTTTTTTCTGTTAGCGTTAGGTCGGTAATCATTATGTTGAATAGAAGGGGACTTAGAGGGGAACCTTGTGGTAGTCCTCTCTTTGTTTTACCTTCTTCTGATATTTTGTTGCCTATTGTTATTTTATATGTTCTGTTATTTAAAAAAAAAATATATATATATCCATTTAAGTGGGGTGCCCATTATTCCGAGTTTTGATGCTTTTTTTATGATGGCTTTATAGTTTACTGTGTCGAATGCTTTTTTTAAGTCTAAATATGTTATTATTGCGTTTTTTTTTTTCTTTGTAGGTTTTATTAATATGTAAATCTATTATTTGCAGAGTATCTATTGTGGAATAATTTGGTCTAAATCCTGTCAGGTCTTGGCTTAATTTATTATTACTTTCCAACCACCATTTCAGTCTATTTTTCATATATTTTTCCAAGGCTTGAAATCCTGCTTATAAATCTGTAGGATTTTTTATCTGTTGTTTTTTTTTCCTGGTTTTAGTATAGGGTTAACTAATGATTTTTTTAATTCTTGGGGATATTCCCCTTTTCCCCATAAGTTATTAAACAATTTTTACTATTATATTATTCTGGGCATTTTTATAGAATTCATAAGGGATTTTGTCTGGCCCATATGTTTTATTATTTTTTTTTGCATTCTTTATTGTTTTGTTAATTCTTTTAACGTGAGTTTTTTTAAATTTAAGCCTTCTGTACTTGGTTGTTCTGTTATGCTTTTAAATTCAGTATTTGTTAACAAGCTTTTTGTATTTTTGTTTATTATACTTTGAAATTCTTCTTTTAGTAGTGTTAGTTTGAGTTCTGTATCTTGGACCGGTAGGTCATTATGAATTATTGGGTAATTATTGATTTTATTATTACCTTCTAGTTTTTAAATAAATTTCCTTATTTTTCTTGATGGGGTATTTAACTCTAGTGACTGACAGAACAGATTCATTCTTGAGGAGCATACAACACCAGTGTTTACATTGGGGTTACGTACGCATGCAAAATATGAGGGAATACGTGAGTTGTATCATAACATAAAGTAAATTAATCATATTATTTCAAAGGAAATAATTATGAGTGATCATATGACACTATCTCATCTCCTCACTCTCCCTTCTCCCTTCCATCTTTATTTCCTTCCTTACTCCTTCCTCTCTTTCTCCCCGCCCCCTCTCTCCCATTTTCTTTCTTTAAACTCATCGTACGCCCGACACCTCAGGGAATTCGGTCAGTAGTTGCCAGAAGTCACTATTCTCAAAGATAGTAACGTCATGGCCAAAGCTTGCCAAGGAATTTTGAACATAAACTACTGTGAAAATTACCGAGGACACGACATGCAGTATGCAAATTACTGTTCGGTCTATTATTGATAATTCGTAATGGTCAGCACCAGGGGAATGAGGGCACTTCTCGATGTATATTTGTTCTGATATCAGATATGCTTTTAGAGCTGAGGGATTCCCCGCCAGGGTTCTCGTCCTGCGCAGCCACTTGCTCGCACAACAGTTTTCTAATAGCGTAAACAAAGAAAACAAATAGATATCAATGGGGGACTGAAGAAAATTTTACATACACAAAATGATGGTAATAAAAAAAAAAAAAAACTTCATATAACAAAATAAGACAATGTATTTTAGAAAACAACTGCAACACACACACACACACACACACACACACACACACACACACACACACACACACACACACACACACACATACACACACACACATATATATATAGTATTTACATATACAGTATTTACAATTTAATTTGAAAACAAAACAAAAAAAACTTTTATATATATATATTTTTTTTTTAAAATCTAACCAACTGTAGATGTGATTTAAACTTGACACATCCTCCTGCAACTTTTATCATTTCAGAAGATAATATGAGGGATGTGAGAGTAGAAGTTGATATTTTATTTCTGATCTTTGATTTCAACAAGTTTACCTTCGAGAATAACCTTTCCACAACAACATTAGATGTAGGTAAACTTAATATTTGTAGAGCAAATTCGGAAATGGTTTCGAACATGCGATGTCCGAGCTCATCCCGAAGGATCCCGATTGCTGTAAAAAAATGTTTCCAGGTTTATATTATTCCTCATTTCTTCCGGAATTAGATTAAGGTCTACTGCTCTCCATTCATTATCCAGATGTTGTGGATTAGTACAGATCCTCGGAAAAAGCAGTGACAAGGTCTCTCAGAGATGGCATGACACTCTAGATCCTTCACCAGAAAGTTTTGGGGGACACTTTTGGGGGACAAAAATGTGGCACATTTGAAACTGCTTGTTTGCAAGAGGGAACCTTTTTTCATTTCTTAGCGAGCAATGATGAGAAATTGTTCGCAGGAGCTGAATACATTCTCTAGCAAATCTTGGTTGTGTCTGTATTCTTCTGATTGTATGAGCCAGTGCGTTTCTGATCCAAGATACATCTGGTAAAATGGAAGATGATGTGAATCGTTCTCAATATCAATGGAGATGTTCTATCGTCTGCCTTATGTAATTATTTCATTTCTCTTTATAAAGCATCACAACAAATCTGTGTAGAGTTCATGGCACTTTTTTGTGTAGGACTTGGATGGTTGGTCCTTGCTGTTGGAAGAGTAGGTTGAGCTGGTTGAATTTAGGCAAAATTAAATTAAGAAAAGTATAATAGAGTTTTGTAAGGTTCGTTCATTGTGTCCAATATGCTTATTGTTCTACAGTCTTTCCTCTGCCCTGATATTAAAGAAATACAGTTTGAGAGGCTCCCACTGTTCCAGCAACCTTTTTACAGCCGCATGGTATGATAACCCCCTTGTCTGGTACACATGAAATAATTTGTGAGGTTTTACATCACAAAAATCTTGAAATTCTTTGAATATATGAATTCTTTTGGCGCAATGGGAGAAATGGTTGCGTCTATTCCTCACAAGATCTTCACATTTGCGAGGAAGACATTTGGCGGCTTGGGAAGAGCACAAATGTACAGAATGACGAATACATTTTAATATGGTAATTCCACTACATTTGACATTAGTACTTACAGTTGGTGTCGATCTCTAGAACTCAAAGAGGAGCATGTTTCCATAGCTAAGTCTCAATAGCTTCTTGAAAATACAAACGTGGTGTGAAAATAGGCACATATTTTTCATCAAATTATTTGTAGAATAATTGATTCAAACCATAGGAAATCATTATTTATTGTGAAAATATCAGCAAAGCCATTTACTATGAAAAAAAACGTAAAATACATTTTTGCGAACATTTTGCACGCCTGAGTGAGTGTTGCGGTCCGCAAATCTTCGGGTGTTGCTTCCCGCGCGTCAAATGTTCGCATAGCAGACGAAAATTGTATGCATCGGTAACACTGTTCCCCGAATGTTGTGATTACCCCCCCCCCCTACACTGCTGCCTTCAGAACACCTGGTCTTGCTCGTCCGGACAACCTGTCAGGCCGAGCGGGACAACGAGGCCGCGGTCCGACCCCCCCCCCCCCGAGGCCTTCATTACCCACAATGCATTATTATACCAGTCTTTATTCTCTACACCGCATAGGTTTATAATCACTGTGATGCCAGAGCCTCTCTCCAACAGACAAACACTAAAATAACTTTTGATAACAACGGTTATCGTTATCTTCTGGTTGCCCGCAACTTTTAATGTGTTTATACAGATGCTGTTGTGACGAGAGGAACAACAGGTCCTGGACGACAAAGTATGCTTCCGAACGGTCAAGACTTCTTGTACAACTCTCTCTCTCTCTCTCTCTCTCTCTCTCTCTCTCTCTCTCTCTCTCTCTCTCTCTCTCTCTCTCTCTCTCTATATATATATATATATATATATATATATATATATATATATATTATATATATATATATATATATATATGTATGTATGTATGTATGTGTGTGTGTGTGTGTGTGTGTGTGTGTGTAATCATTATCTATTTCCTCTCTTCCTCCTTGTATCTAATTTTGAAACGCTTCTTTGGCTCCACAAAGTAATAGTAAGTAGAAAACTTATAATACGTTGCATGTAATTGTGTCTTGACTTATTTACCTTATTTTTATTTCATTTTTATTTTAGATGTCCGACCCAGCTGACCCGTTCGAGAATTTTGCAGGAAAACTTCTCATGCTTGCGATGGACAAAGCGCCTGAGTTAATCAAACTCGTCCTGGAGTATTACAAGCCGAGCAAGGAATACGAGAAACTTGCACAGGTTAGTGGAAAAAGAACAATACAGTGAACCCTCGCTATAACGCGGTTCACCTTTCGCGTTCTCGCTGCTTCACCGGATTTGCATTGTGCATTGTGTTCTGCATTCTGATTGGCTAAACAGTCTCTCCGCTTCTTCTCTACCTGTGCGTCAATAACGTTACGGTTTAATATGTACATGTACGTAAAACAGTTTGCCAAATTTAAGATTGCAAATTTTCTCTAAAACCCATGAAGCCTTCGGTTCGTATTGATGATTAAAATTATTATTTTACAGTGCAGTAGTTATTTGTAAAAAAAAAACGTTTATACAGTACTTTTATTTGTTAAACAAATGCTTGGGCCTGTAAAAATCTTTTGTTCTTTGGTTTCAATGTATTGTAGAGTATTTCATTGTATAATGTGTAAAAAATAAAGGTTACTACTTCACGGATTTCGCCTATCACGGGTTCTTTTTGGAACGTAACCCCCGCGAAAAACGAGGGTTCACTATAGATGGAGAAGGAGGGAAGGGAAGGGAAAGAGAAGGAGGGAGGGAAAGAGAGAGAGAGAATAAATAGGAATAGGGAGGTGAGGCAGAGAGGTAGAAAAGGGAAAGGAAGAGGGCGATATGTGGAGGGAGGGAAGGAGAGGGAGGAAAATGGAGTAAGGAAGGAAGAGAAGGCAAGAATAGGGGAAGAGAAGAGAGGGAGGAAGGGAGGGGGAGGAGATGCAGGGAGGGAAGAGTGGAGAAAAAAGAAAAAATGGAGAGGGAGAGGGGGACAGAAGGGAAGGGAAAGAGAGGGATGGATGATTGGATGGAGTGAAGGAGGGGAAGGGGATTGGAGGAGGGGAAGGAGGGAAGGGTGGAGAAGGAGAGAAATGGAGGGAGGAAAGAAAGGGAAATAAAGGGATGGATGGAGAAAGGGGAGGATAGATGGAGGGAGGAGGAAGGGAAATGTACGGAAGGGAAGGGTAGGGAAAGGGAGGGAGGGAAAGGAAAGGGAGAGGCAAAAGAATGAGGGGAGGGAGGGAAAGCGAGGAAGAAAGGGAAAGGAAAGATAGGAGGGAAGGGAGGGGGGGGGAGAAATAGAGGAAGGAAGGGAAGGAAAGAGAAGGGAATGGAGAGAATGAGGAGGGAGGGAGGGAGGGGGAGGAGAGAGGGTAGGAGGGAGGGAGGAGGAAGGAGAGATGGAACGGAGGAAGGGAGGGAGGAAGGAGAGATGGAACGAGGAAGGAAAGACGGAAAGAGAAGGGGGCAAGGAGAGAAGAGATAGAGCAAGGGAAGAAGGGAAGGAATAACGAGTTAAGGTGAGAAGAGAAGGATGAAAGAAAGCAAAAGGGAGAGGGAGAAGCTGGGAAGAAAGGAGGGAGAAAGGGACGGAGTGATTGAGTGAGTGAATGAGTGAATGAGAAAGAGAGAGAAGAGAGGAGAGAGAGAATGAGGGAGAGAGAGAGAGAGAAAGAGAGATAGAGAGAGTAAAAAAAGAGGAGAGTGAAAGAGAGAGAGAGAGAGAGAGTGACAGCAATGGAATGGAGAGGTGGAAAAAGAGAAAGAGAGAGAGAGGGAGAGAGAGATGAGAAGAGAGAGGTGGGTAAGAGAAAGAGAGAAAGGGGAATACACACACATAAAATACATATCACACACACACGCATACATATGCATAAATGTACATGTCAGTAATTGTGTGTGAATTTATATAACATAATGTACTTCACTTAACAGGAGATATGCACCCTTCGGGGGGTACAAGAGAGGACTTCAGAGACCATCAATACCCTTACTAAGGTGAGACAATAATAATTACATTAATGATTGTCAAAACAAAGTTTACGCACTTGTTTGATAAATCTGTTCTTGAGGACATAGGTAAAAGGAACATACTTTTCCCAGTTTTATTTTTACGTATATTTGTATTTTGTCTCTCTCGCCCTTCTTTTTGTTTTCTTCTTCGTTTTCTGATTTTCCAGCTCCTCTCTCTCTCTCTTCTTCTTCTTCCTCCTCCTTCTCCTCCTCCGTTCTTCCTCCTCCACTACCTTGAGCTTCAGACAGTTTTCCTTTAAACCCCGTTGTTTTGCAGAGCCAAGACAAATTGAGCCAACGATTCCAGCTGCTGGCAGAACTGACGACAGCGCAAGATGACCTGCCTTCAGGGTATGGGCGACGCCTGCAAGATCACGTTCACGGCCTTTGGTGTCTAGAGGGCCTCCACCAGGACCTCGACGTCCGTGTGGAGAAGGCAAGGCGTCGTTTTCTGCATCTGTCTCTTCGTTCGTCTAATTCCTTCCTCTTGTCTTTTTCTTTGTGTTGGTTTCTAGGTATACGGTATATACAATCAAACAAATACAATTCAAGAAACAAACAGGCACATGTATTATAATACATGCGTGTTAATAGCTACTTTCTTTTTCTTCTAGGGAAATGTTTATTGATCAGATCAGCATTATGAGGACAGATCTGAAAACCAGGCAATGTTCATTTATAAACATTTACAGCAACCTTTATATGGTTTGCATCTTTGTCGGTTTAAAAAGTAGCAATAGTATCGTTGTACGTATTTTTTTTTCTTTGGAAATAAAACAAAACAAATGGCGAAGGAGAGAAATCTGTGAACGATATGCAAATATCTCGTTTAATCCTTTTGGGGGGCTGTCAAGGTTCGATTGTGAGGTGGATCAGATCGGCCAGTTTGACAGTGAAACAGAGGAACAGAGGAAACATACTAGAGGAATACAATCAAAAGCACTATTTACGCTATACACAACACAGAGGTAGCAGGTGCAGGCAAGGTCACATGGCGAGCGAGGTCGTTTGTCTTGATCACGGGAGTACTGGAGAACTTCCGGGAGAACTGACGATTTATTATATATATATATATATATATATATATATATATATATATATATATATATATATATATATATATATATATATATATATACCGAGTTTCGCTTATGCCACCCGGTGTTGATGTTATTCTTCTGTGTATGTTATATTAAATTAGTGTTATATCATAAGTATATCAGTGAATCCATGGGCAACGGTAGTTGTACATGGCCGTATCACCTAGGAGGCGCAAAAGAGAGAGGCTTTGGAAGGTTTCTTCGTTGTCTAGCATAGTTTTAATGCATTGGGCAGCCAGTCGAGCCTTTGCTTCAACAGCTGAAAGCGGTAAATTTCGTAAATGAGTGGGCGTATGCTGATCAGTACTGGGCATTCACGTGTATAGTGCAGGGGAGGTTCGTTAACGAGATCATCACATTGATCACATCCTTTGGGAACACGGACGACAAATTCCCAATTGCACCTGTAGCCAAGCCTTAGTCTGTGGATGATGACCGCCACCCGTCTTGGCAATGACTTGGGAATAGTGATGGTCTCATGATCAGTGACGATTTGGTACCATGTAGCTGATGGGGAGCCAGCCTCTACCCAGACAAGGTGTTTAGTTCTAGCGATTTCTTTAGCAGTGGCCCAGGCACGCGATTTGAGGCTGCCAAGACTGGGTTTAATTCTCCTGATGTGGTTATGAGTCAGGCTGTCTTTCGCAGCTCTGTCGGCTGTTTCGTTACATGACTTGGTATCCACATGTAGGTTACCAACTTTCCTTGTTCGGTTAACTGATTTAACTTGAAGAGAATGGTTGTCACAAGATTTATATTATCGGAATGAAAATGAAAACATTTAGTGCGGATAGTGAGTCAGTTAGAATGTGGAGTTTAGGTTCTTCCAGAAAAAGGGGATGGAAGAGGGCTGCTCTGATGGCAAAGAGCTCAGCTTGCAAGGAAGAAGCTCTCTCCAAGTTGCAACTTGGAAAGATATTTTAGTGTCGAGGGAGACGAATCTAGTCTCGAGTCTTAAGCCTTCCGGCGCCTTTCCTCCTCGCGGCGCCTGCGACGATCTTCTTCCCACTGACGCCTCTGCTCATCCCTTCGCTGATAATACAGAGCCAGCTGCTCACGCCTGATCTTCTGCTCCTGTATATAGCGTAAAAAGGCCATACCCTCGAGGCCCAGCCTTTCGCCTTCCTCCACATAGTTCCTCATAGTTCCAATGTCAGGGTTCGTTTATGAGGTGATCAGATCGGCCAGGTTAACAGTGAAACACCGGAGGAAACACACGGGAGGAATATTTTCAAAAGGCACTATTTACGCTATACGCAACACAGAGGTGGCAGGTGCAGGCAAGGTCACATGGCGAGCGAGGTCGTCGTTGTCTTGATCACGGAGTACTGGAGAACTTCCGGGAGAACTGACGAATACGATACCATACGATACAAAGTAGAGAATCTGAGATCCTCGTAGGAAGAAAGAGAAAGAACTAAGATAGCAGCTAGCTACCTAAAATGAAGTATTAGAAGCAGGGGATGAAAGGTGGGGGGCGTAACCCCTTGCTGGGCATAAATTGGGGTTAAACAGCCTGTTGCAAGTCAGTTGGTTTTGGTGCGTGTGTGGAGGCTAAAGATGAGTAGTAATTTCCTTCGGTTTCTCTCCCAGCCGGAGTGGATAGCGGCCTTTGCCTTATTTCATTATGTTAATGTTACATAGTTTCCAAAGTACATAAATAGGATAAAAGCGGTTCAATATTGGCGTTCCCTTCGCCTTAAATAGATTTTATACATTTACATAAATATGAAACCTTCATATGCCTACACACACGTACGTAGATATGTACGCATGCCATATAGAGTGTAAATGAAAACAGCACGGAGCAACGCCAAAGAAATCTTGGACAAGCACAAAATATGGGAAACATAAGTGCGATTTTTTCTTTTTTTCTTCTTCTTGTTCTTTTTAACCCTCCTGTGACGATCTGCCATTGCGATCTTTGGTGGCCTGAGCTCTCAAGGGCGATCTGCCTGAGAGGATGAGAGATATGCTTCCTGAGGGATTGGGGTATCACACTCACATATGCATGATTAACATATACAAACTCACATACACATGCACAACGTATGTATATACATGTACACACGTGGTATATGTATATGTGTATGATAGCACATGGCATGCGTATATACACATAATATGAAACCTTCATTGTGTCACATTATAATTCCATCATACACAGCATCATACAAGAAATACAAAAAATACAAACATGAGTATAAAATATTTTTTTTTTTTTTTTTTTTTTTTTTTTTTTTTTTAGGTTAACTCCATCTCGCCAATTCTCTCGTTTATCTGTCCTCGATGTGCGAGAGTTCAAACAACTTTCGCACATTCACGATAAAAAAAAACTGATTCCTCAGCGAATTTGTAAGTAACCGACTTCGCCTCGCCTCCTGTCTCGTCTCAGTCTCCTCACTCGATCCAGAGGAGGTCGTGGTCGCGGCTGCGAAAGGCTGGTGAAGGCTGATGCTTCTAACTCCTCCGTGTTGCAATATTGTCCCAGTGCAATATTGCAACCTTTGAGGATTGTTGGAGGCAGTTTCTGATTTCATTATTTACATATTTACATTTTTTTTTCCATTGACAGGTTCTTCAGGGTCTAAACAGGTTTGTATTTCTTTATTTTTGTCTTTCTCTAATCTCCTGTGTCCTTTGAATGTTTCTTCCGCCTACAGGTTTCGTGAGTACCCGCTTTGACGGTAAGTATGTGGTTATAGCAGTTCTCACTTGGCGTAGTTAGTGTCCGATGTGTAGGGGGTTAAAGTCGTAACACACTTTGGGTGTTATGTGCGACTGGTCACTCTCCTTCTATGTTCTTCCTGTTGTTGTAGGTGTCGCTGATGCTCCCTATCTGTGAGTTTTAGGGTAGTTATCTTCTTGGTAAGCTTCTGGCCCACCAACGGTGTTCCCCCTCTGTGTTGGTGTGTATGGCTATAAGTCGTCCTTAGTTGGGGTCTTCCATATATTCTAAGCGATCCCAGGTTTTCTTCGCCAGTCTGTGGATGCGGATATTAATCGTTTCCATGTTGTATTCCAGGTGTAACTCTCTGATGGAAGGCCGAGGGTTTGGCCATCTTATTCCTTTTGCCCATAGTGTGGCTTTGTTTTGGACAGCTTGTAGTTTGAACCATGATGTTGGGGCTATAGTGTTCAGTGGAATAGGAGGGTATTCCAGTATTGGACGAACGAGTGATTTATACAACCGTAATTTTACATCTTCAGGGCATCCTGAGAATCTTCTTAGCTTGGTGAGGGTGCTGCCAGCGATTTTTGTTCTCTCCTTTGAGTGTGATGATATGCCTGTATTTGTTATCTTTAGACCTAGATTACCTTCCTTGACAAAATCGATATTAGTGCTTCAGAGGTTGGGGTTTCCAGGCTTGATTCTAGAGGCTGGAATGATAAGAAATTTGTTTGTGTTAGTTTTGATTTTCCAAGATTCCTCGAATTTACTTATTTCTTCAATTGCTTATTGGTAGCGAGCCTGATGAAGTTGTTGCGGGAAGAGGGGTGGGTGATAATTTGTGTGATATCCGCATACATAATATAGTTACTGTTCCTTGGTGGAGGTGTAGGTGAGGTGTAGATGATATACAGTGTAGGAGATTAAACACTGCCTTGCGGGACCCAACTTAGGAGAGGAAAATCATGCCTGGTTAGTTTGGCTAATTTCAGTTTTGCTATTTTGTTTTGGAGGAAGCTACAGAGGAGTTTTGTTAGAGGTCTGGGGAGGTTTAGTTGAAGCAGGCGATGTGAGATGCCTGGGTGCCACACCTTGTCAAATCCTTTAATTACATCACGGAGTATGACATTCACTTTGTTATTATTGGCTAGGGCAAGTGCGATTTTTTTGTATGCCAGTGCTATTGCGTTTGTCGTTCCTCTCGATTCTCTGAATCCATATTGCTGTGTTTAGGAGCTGGTTGTTTTCAAGGTGTGCTTTTAGACGGTTGTTGATTATCCTCTCTAGGATCTTTCCAGTTATCTCGAGTAGGGAGATATGTCTGAAGTTCTCCGGTCTATTAGGAGGTTTTCCAACTTTCGGTATAAGTGATCAGTGCTTGCTTGAATATCATAGGGAAATAGGCACAGGTCAGTGATGCGTTGAATTTTGCAGTTAGTCGTTGTATCATTATCAGTGGGAGATTCGTTAGGTCCGTTTTTATTATTTGACTCATGCCTGGGGATTTGTTCTTTATTCTTTTGATCATATTAACCGTTTCATCTGTTGTAATTGGTGAGATTAGTGGGTCATCTATCCTGAGTTTATCCAGGTTAATTATAGGACCTGTGTTCAGGGTGACTGACGACTTTTATGTGGAACCATCGGTGTAAAGGCGTGACACCCTCGTTCCTCACAAGTTGAAGCGACCAATCACGGACGATCTTAGCCCATCTAAGCCTGCCTCACCAGCTCGGGCAAACGTCGCCGAAGATCCTGAGCGACGAAACTCTCACCCGCAGCGTAGCAGTCAATCACAGGTTCAGGAAATTGACGGCGACCGACCAAGGCGATCTCGCAATTGTGACAGGGGCATTAGCTGATCGAAAATAAAATTTGAAGAGTTCACTTATTCTTTCATTTTAACTTTTGCTTATTTTTTCTCATAAAGAAAGAAATACAACAAAAATATGTTTTTCAATGCTTTGAACAGAACGAGACCAACTCCACTACAGTAACTGTCCTGAGCCATCGACGGTATATACTCATGTATTTCTTTTCCCGTTTTAGCTCATAAAAAGTTATAACTTCAAATTGCTATTTAATGAAATAAAAAAAGGAAAAAATCTGACATACAAAATTAAGAAAGTAAAACCGAAAGCCCTTAGAACTAATTAATGCCATGACAATTATAGTTTTACAAACCTTTTCGATGGTGTAGATAAGATAATGCCCCGTGTTTTATTTTTTTTTATTATTTATTATTATTTTTTTTTTCTTATCCACGAAACAGCAAATCAACCGCAAAAAAAACCACCTGCTTGCCTCACCTTCAGTCTGAAGCGCCTTCATCACTGCATAATAATCCTGTAAAAGACCTTAAAGACCATTTTGATCTTGTCCTGCATCAAGCCATATAGGGAAATGTTTTTCAAAAGCTCATGACAACTAAAGTCACGTCAGTATAAACCCCTCCATTATGTAGTAATGGTTGAGAATTAGCTTTGCATGTACTGCCGCTGTCAATCACTCTCTAGTCTTTAGCTAACATGAATGTTTTTTCATTAATGGAGATCTGCCAGGATAAAGTTCACGGCATGTATCAAAAGACCCTCGCCGGAAACGCACATAAACAGACGAAATACGAGTCGATTTAAGGCGTTCAGATAAGTGCATGCGAGCTCCACCCGACAGAGGCGAGAGCCACCAACGAACGTCGACTCCGCCTCAGGGGCCTCGACGCGGATCATCCTCAGAGGAAGCGCCTCGTCTGGCTTAGACTCCTTTCGGCTGCGGTTCACCCAATTCATATTTCCAGACTGGCAGCGCTAGAGACACAAACCCACATTGTCCCAGCCTATTTAGTCGCGTCTTTTGCCCGGTGAACGCCACGTTCTTAGGGACCTCTCCCCCCGCCCCTTGGATAATAAACGATGCTCCAGCCGCTCCTGGTGGTGTACTGCAGGGCCATAACTTATCGCCGGCAGTACAACGCGCACGATCGTCGTCCGCTTCTCTTCTCCAGCTGCGGCCACACCTTCTGCGAGGAATGCCTCAGTAAGGTTTCTGTTGTTCGTCTCTCTGTGAAATCTGTGTTTGGCTTAATGTTTGGTCTCTTTCCTGGTTTGTGTTCCTTTTTTTCCGTCTGGCGTTGTGTTATGTGTCTTTGTTTTCAGTGTCTTGGTGTCTCGTTTTTTTGTTTGCTTTATTTCTGCAATAATTAATATGTTACTGTAAGAGAAGATACAACGGGTAAGTGACAGGGTGAAATATGTACATATATATGTGTTTGTATGTGAAATAATGATTATATGAATGAGTAAATGGATAGGTAGATGAATAAACAAATAAATGCGTAGATAGAATAGATAAAAATATCTTGGAAATGATAAGTTAGAAAATCATTATAGATAAATAAGTGAAATGAAGTGATTTAGAGAAGGCTTGATGAATAAATGGAAAGGCAATGAAATCTTTCCTTCAAGGGACGGAGAACCGCAAGAGTGTCGTCTTCCGGTGCCCCTCATGTCGGCAGGACCGCGACCAGTTCCGGACGCTGTGGCCCAACTTCCCGCTGCTCGATCTTCTCGAAGCGGTACGTGATTTTCGTCTTCTTCCTCTTTCTTAATGTATGATTTGTGCGTGTATGTGTGTGCGTGTGTGTGTGTGTGTGTGTGTGTGTGTGTGTGTGTGTGTGTGTGTGTGTGTGTGTGTGTGTGTGTGTGTGTGTGTGTGTGCGTGCGTGTGTGTGTGTATGTATGTGTGTGTGTGTGTGTGCGCATGTGCGTGTGTTGGTTAGTGCATGTGAAGTTAACCGTGACTAAAGGATAGACGTCCTTCTCAGAGGAGAGTCTAGGAGGCCAAGGACGACGAGGTCAACCTCAAGGAGGGTCTCCGCAAGGACGAGGAAGACAGGCTCTCGCTCGCTCTCCATATGCCCGCCCAGAAGGCCAAGAACGAGGAGGCACAGGCCCGGGAGACGACTTGGGCCAGCGACGTCTCCGGAGCGCAGGGCGGCTGGCAGGAGGAGGCAGAGGGGCGTCCGGGGAAGGAGGAAGCTTACTGCCATGAGGAGACTGAGGGTCATGATGAGAAAAAGCTCCGCCTTGAGAAGGAGGGGCTGAAGAAGAGAGGAAAAAACGCTTGTTATTGGAGGAGGAAGAAGAACTGCAACTGTCTATGGCTCTGTCATTATCTGAAAGCATTTTCTATTCACTAGTTAACATCACTTTACATCACTTTAGAGTTGAGTCTCTCCTTGTCTTGTTTCAATGCTCTTATATGACACATAATTCTTGATACTGTGATAACAGATCATTATTTGCAACTCATTATACTTGTATGAGAGGACATTTACATGTATGCCAAATAGATGCTCCATGTCAGTGCCGGTTAGTAATAGTATCCGTGAATTGTACTCACTTACATTTATATATCAAGTACAACTTATTAAGAGATTATGTAACGTTTATATTCGTGGGAAATATTATACAGGCACATCTCCCGTGTATTTACTCAGTTGATATTAAAAAAATCTAAATGGATTCTGACTTTTTGTCATCCTCACATATCGCCACTGACTGTCCCAAAACCTAAAGATAGTCCCTGTTAACAAAACTAAAAAGGTTTTACAGATGAAACTCGATTGCAATATCTTTTTAGGCTGTAAGAAAGGGAAGAATCTTGCAATTGGAGCACCAAGGGAAATCTGGAGGAAAAGGTGTTGCACAGACAAATATGCCTTTGAAATGTGGAAACTGTAAACTTGAGCATAAGACAAACTTTTCTCTAAGATGTCCTCCCTTCTAGCAACCCGATCCCATTGCATCACCTTCGAAAGGAGAGAAAATTCCTCCAGCTCGGAAAATTAATGTGTCGATTTTGTTTCGCAACGAAAAGTCTTTCAGGTTTACTACCAACTTCAGTATCTGCGATGCCTGCTTTTACACCAGATTCGGTGCTATTCTCTCATCAAAATCAATTTCATCAATTGCCTCCGCAACAGTATTACTGTCTACACTTGAAGTATCGGATGACCTCCCTTATGACCTGTGGATTCTTGTCTTTGTGCGAAGGGGTCAGAAGGATGCGATTACTGGTGTCGGGTTAATTAATCTTGACCAACCCTTCAGTGTGTCAGGCCATTTGTTATGTTCAAGATAAATGGTTGTATATATATATATATTATATATATATATATATATATATATATATATTATATATATAAATGTGTTTCTATTTATACATATATATATTTCACATTGTGTATATATTCGTTTACATGTGTATACGCATGTAAATTATTGTAAAGATACATATACTTGCACGTATATATGCATATATGCGCATACCCATTAGATCCATAATTATTTATTTTATTTATTTATTTTCTTTTTATTCCAACCTACTCTCCTTTCGCATCTTCTAACCACGTGATTCCGCCACGAAACAAGCATTAAACATTTAGACACTTGTTATAGAGGGACAGTGAATTGTTCATCTTGTTCGTTACAAATAACCGTTCAGAAAACTTCGAATCATATCTACTTCATATCTACTTTATTTTATGGAAAGAAAGTGAAAAGTCGCATAATGATTTTTTATTTTTCATAAATCTTTTACTTTGGGAAGAAACTGGTATAATAAGACACTTTTATATTCCTGTGATCCAGTTCAATAGGTAATATCATTATACAGTGCATCATATTCGCTCCTGTAAAGCGAGAGTGCGAAAGGGTGAATATCGCTAACACAGCTATTTTATTCTATATACAAGCGATATGTGGTCTGGTATTACTAATAAAATGTTTGCATATGCTGATGATACTTCTCTCTATGCTGATATTCCTTCTCCGGCAACTAGGCAAATAGTAGCTGACAGTCTCACTGTAGACCTGATGATGATTCAATCGTGGTGCTCTCGGTGGGCATGAAATTAAATCCTTCTAAGTCTAAAGAACTGATTGTGAGTCGGTCTCGAACGCAGTTGCCTCAGCATCCAAGTCTGCTGATTAATGGAGTCTTAATCACTTCAGTGGATAACTTGAAGCTCTTAGGTGTAATCTTTGATTCAAAGCCTACATTTGAATTGCATATTAGGAATATGGCCCGGGCAATTTCATCAAAGTTAGGCATCATTCACAAGTGCAAGAAAATCTATGAAGATAATAACATTACTCGTAGCTGCTTTTCTTTTATTCTGCCTCATTTTGGGTATTGTTCTGTGTGGTTATCTGCTGCTGATTCACACTAAAGACTGCTTGATCGTTCTTTTAATTCCATTAAATTTCTCCAGTCTGACTTAAATTTGGACAGTGGGGCTCTTTCAGTCTTGTACAAGCTTGTAACCGATAATTCACATTCTCTCTATAAGTTTTTACTTGATTTTTATCAACCGGCAAGAGTTACCAGAATGTTCTATGACCCTCAATTCAATGACATTTGATGAAAGTCGATCGTCTACAAGTCAGTTTTCTATATGTTTTTTTTACTGCTATTTGTAGAGTATATTTTTGTTGCGGGAGTTTATAGTCATGTGGGCAATTCTATACTCACATACGAATATGAAACTGACCATAACTCATTATCGACCACTCGGACCCAAAATCCCCGACTCCCCCCCCCCCCTCCTCGCCAGGATTGTCCTTGCCAGGGACTGTCCCCCTTATGCTTTATTCAGAGCAAGCACTGTCATTGCACACTACGAAACACGGCCAACTCCTGTACTCACTTTAGAGTGGATATTAAATGACCTCGAAGACTTGTTTATGGGATCACTACAACTAGAATGAACAGCTGCCGGGATATACAGGTACAAGGTGGTTGCTGTACGATAAGTTCGGTTGCTGTACGATAAGAAAATGTCGCGAAACGTTTAGGAGTGTAGAGAGGCCTTTAGCGAAGCAATCAAGAGCTAAAGTCTTGAGTGATTAGGAGAAGCAAAAACTGCAGAGAAGCCGTGCATTTTTCGGCGGAAAATGCGGTACATAAACAAAAAGGATAAAGTAACATTGCTGGGTCGTCTGCGGCTGAGTGCGCTGATTGGCCAACGGCTGCGTTCGTATCTCTGGCGTCGCGGCGAACCAGCACCGCAGACCTCGGCACGCTTACCGGTCAGCTGACTTGGTGTAGGGTAAATTACACCGGGCGAGGCTGCGCTGATGTTGAGTGCAGTAATTAAGCAGAGCGAAGTAGCGCTGGTGCCGATGTGAGTGTAGCGTCCGCCACGTAAGTATCATTACGAAATAAATTTGTAAGTTCATTTTTGTACACAGTGTTTAATATTATCCCATTTTGTCATTCCTACAGAATAGAACACAGAACAAAGAAGGGAAGCACACCAAACAAAGTGGTAGACGAAACAAAAAAAAAAAAAAAACACATACTAGTGAAATCACTTGAAGGACATCGACACTAGAAATACAATATCTATTCAATAAGAACCCATGCGTCTTGGATAATAATGATACACATAAATGAACATATCAATGATACTGACATATATAAGAATAAAAGTAATTTAATTCGCTTTAAGGTTTTCAGAATTAGTGATGATTGATGCCACACTGATCTGGTTTCAATGATCACAACTAATATTAAATCTATCTGAAATAACCTTTGATTAGATTACAAGAGTAAAGTAATAACGAAGGTTGTTGCTAGGGCTAACTTGAGGCCTAACAAAAGCATAAAAACAGATGTTAATTTATTTCAAAGAATAGCGTACCTTTGTTTCCCAAACTCAACATAAGGCTAAACCAAGTCACGCCCCCACGCCTTGTTAGAACGCAAAGCCAGACTATTTTAAACTAAAATCCTAACTCAACAGGCAGGAAATTTCTCTCGGGACTTCCTTCAACACCAAAACCCTTATCGAAGATATATATTAGGGCAAATGTGGAAAGGTATGAATGAGAACGAATATCTTCACAATATAAGAGATGTATTTTACCGGTTTCGTGTATTTCTGACGGAGATATATTCGAACCCGGTCAAATACATCTCTTGTATTGTGAAGATATTCGTTCTCCTTCATACCTTTCCACATTTGTCAACATGAATACGGTTCATTAGGGCAAATCTTAATGACACTCTAATTCGCTTTTTAACTGGCAGCAGCAATTAAGAAAGATCTATGTTTAATTTTCCTTTTCCTTCATTTCTTTTTATTTTTGACAAAATATTACAAATGCGCACACATATGTATGTATGTATGTATATTACACATGCGCACACACAAACACATATGTATCTTTCTATCTATGTGTGTCTGTGTGCGTTTAAGTTCAAGCATTTACATGGGCGTTATTTGGAGGGGGAGAGAGAAGGAGAGAGGGACAGGGGGATAGAGAAGGAGAAGGGAGAAGGAGAGCGAGAGAGGAGGAAAGAAGGAGAAGGAATAGGGAACTGCCTCCCCCATAATAGTTTTATAAATTTCATATGTAGATCCGGGTATAGCTTTAACACACATAAAATAGTTTTGTTACTCCCTTTAATATTTGTCGCTCCATCCTTTGTAAATTCATGTTTTAAAAGAAAACGTTAGAGGGTAAACTCAAGAATATTGCGAACAAACGCTCCCCAAAACCCTCGTCTATGACCACTCATAGAAACACACAAACGTACAAATCAATTCATACATTACACCTAAGGATAGTTTAATTTCATTCCAGTATTTTAAACATCATTACCACTCCCCCAAAGATGAAAATAGAATAAAATGGCGTATGTGACATTTGGACAGCTGCATGACGCACTCAAAACACGTGAAGACAAAAAATAAGAGAAAAGCCCAACCACTACCCCTTATATGGGTCTGTGTGTATATATGTTAGCATCCACACACATAAATGAATGTAATTATCAGTGTTTATAAAGGGGATAAGCTCCTATTCTGATATTCAAGAGTTGGGTTCGAGTTCACATAATATCGTTATTGTTATATATATATTATATATATATATATATATATATATATATATATATATATATATATATAATATGTGTGTGTGTGTGTGTGTGTGTGTGTGTGTGTGTTGTGTGTGTGTGTGTGTGTGTGTGTGTGGTGTGTGTGTGTGTGTGTGTGTGTGTGTGTGTGTGTGTGTGTGTGTGTGTGTGTGTGTGTTGTGTGTGTGGTGTGTGCGTGTATGTATATGTATATATATATATATATATATATATGCATAATATTTGTATACATACATCTCTCTCTCTCTCTCTCTCTCTCTCTCTCTCTCTCTCTCTCTCTCTCTCTCTCTCTCTCTCTCTCTCTCTCTCTCTCTATATATATATATATATATATATATATATATATATATATATATATATATATATATATATATATATATATATTATATATATATATATATTATATATATATATGTGTGTGTGTGTGTGTGTGTGTGTGTGTGTGTGTGTGTGTGCCCGCGCTTGCATACGTGCTTGCGTGTGTGCATGCATGTGTGTTGCTTCCTTTTCCATGAAAATGATCTTCCGAGAACAGTCAGCTGGCCTTCACTTGAGTGATCTCCTTCAACAACATACTTGTGATAAGCAGAGGTGTCTTTTGTCGCGCTTCGGTTTCAAGTTGATAAGTATTTCTCTTCCAAACGTGTTGACGTGCATTCATTCGCCAGAATACATTTGATAACACAGATTACATACATACATACATACATACATACATACATACACACACACACACACACACACACACACACACACACACACACACACACACACACACACATATATATAT
>NW_020869858.1:511211-516211 GCF_003789085.1 Penaeus vannamei
GATATAATACACACACACACACACACACACACACACACAACACACACACACACACATATATATATATATATATATATATATATATATATATATATATATATATATATATATATATATATTCACACACACACACACACAAATATATATACACATTTCGTCGGTTTAAAAAATAATATGACTATA
Source organism: Penaeus vannamei (assembly GCF_003789085.1). Classification (NCBI taxonomy): domain Eukaryota; kingdom Metazoa; phylum Arthropoda; class Malacostraca; order Decapoda; family Penaeidae; genus Penaeus; species Penaeus vannamei. The sequence goes on from NW_020869858.1 coordinate 511,395, forward strand.
ACTTCTGATTATCAAGTAAACAAACAGACTCTGATGGAAACTGCTTTACACAAAAACAAACACAAAACACTTAGACACATCAAAATACGGCCACTGACAACCATCATGATTATTTCTCCCTGAATACAACGTATAAAGTTAATTTCCCTTTTTCATTAGTCTGTGTTCATTTGTAGCAGCCGTATCAGAAATTCCAGCACGCAGCCTAATTTCGCCCTATATTGCGATACAGTAAGGCGGAGATTTTGAGCATTTGAGGTCAATGATGAACCTTTCCAACAGCATTCAGCGAGAGATTAGACTGGTTTGTCCCCCTGGCTGCGAACACACACACGCACGCATACTTATATACGTATAGAGGTACATAGACTGACAAACAGAGGGACAGATAGATAATTAGATAGATAGGAAAAGAGATCGATATACGTAGATAGATATAGATAGGTAGATAGATGAGTAGATATATAGATAGATGATATAAGATATAATATACATATACATATATATATATATATATATGTAGATATATAGTATAGTAAGTAGGTAGATATAGGTATACGTAGATAAATAAATATGTTGATAAATAGATATATGTAAGCTGATATATAGTAGGCACTACTAATGCACTGTTTTTAATCGGAATCTCGTAACCTGGGCATGACTTTTGCCCAACAGGAAATTCCAACGTCCGAAGAGAAGCAGATATATATTTCACACATTTCTATATCTTTGTGGGAAGGAAGACACTTGTTGGTTCAGGGGGGGGGGGGGGGCTGTGGGATCATTAGTTTCATTATGGTTAGTTATGGGAGTTGTTATTCGTTATGGCACTGACGCGATTAAGCGTCTGTGCCATAACGATTATAAAGATAGAATAGATAGAGAGAGAAAGACAGAGAGAGATAGAGAGGAGAGATAGACAGAGAGAGCGAGAGAGAGAGAGAGAAGGAGAGAGAGAGAGAGAGAGACAGGAGATCAGTAAGCCCGGAAATGCCTGTCTTTACACACTTGTTGTCGCTTTTTTCATGGGCTTAAACACCTGTAACATTATCATCAATTGAATATATTTCATGATTACGATTTACTTTTGATCACAGAAAGGAATATGTATTGATGTCTCAGTTAAGGATAATCGTAATAACAATGGTATGGATAATAATTATGATAATGATAACCATAATAATGAAAGTAATGATAATAACAGTGATGAGGATAATGATGATGGTAATAATTATAATAATATGATATTAAGGATAATGATAATGATAGTGATGATAATAAACATTAATAACAATAATAACAATACAGCAATTATAATAGTAGTAGTAACAATAAGGAAAATAATGACAATAGTAAAACAGTAATAATAAGAACAAAAATGGTAATCATTGTAACAATACCACAATGACAACAACAAGAATAATAATGATAATAATAAATAATAAAAAGCAATAACAGTAATAATCATAATGATAATGAAAAAAACACACAATGATAAAGAAAACAAAATGATAGTATGGTGATAATAACAATAATGACAATGATTATAACAAAAGTAATAATGATATAATAACAGTTATGATGATGACGATGACGATGATGACAATATTAATGATAATAATGATGATAACAATGACAATGATAACAATAATGAGAACAGTAATGATAACAATGACAATAAAAACAGTAATCACGTTATCACTATCAACATGAACAGAATCACACAGCACCCTTTGATAAGTACATGATAAGAAAGCCTATATATATTCCGCACCGATTGGTTATCTACTCAGTGTAAGGATAATGAAGTTTCTTAGTTATGCTCTCCTTGTGTTTCTTACGGTAGGTATATATTAATTGTATTCTTTTTTATTCTTGTTGATATTGTGTTAGTAGTAGAATTGATGAATTACTTGGTGGGAGTGAATACTCATCACTGATTTTTTTCTCTCTCTCGGTTTATCATTTTCCAAATGTTTCTTCCCAAAGTATATGCGTTTTACTTCTTTCATGATTCGTTGCGGGATGCTTGTGAATCGTAGCAATAAATGCAAAGTTATTTTGAAGTGGGATTGGTAACCTTGCTTAGGAGTGACTGATAGTGACTGATAGGTTATAACAATTGTTCTTATCTGAATTAATAGACACAATATAAAATGATCAGTTTCTATGGAATTGAAGAATAGTGTGAGTGAATGGCATGAATTGAGATATGTGTAAATGAATGAGAAGTAAATATCTGAAGAAGCTGCGTCAAGGAAGCTTCCCTCCGCAGGTGTCTCCCGGCGAGCAGGTCTGCGCCCCAGACTGTTCGGGCGTCGATCCGGGCGTGAGAGTCAGAGACCCGACGGATTTCACCAGATATTACATTTGCCTTGATGTTGACGGCTCTGGTAAACGTGGTTTTATATGTGCGATGATACATGTCTTTACGAGATATTTACACTTTAAAAAGTACATTTATTTTGTGTTAAAAGCCAGCGTGAAAGTCAGTAGCAATTTGGCCAATGTACTTTTTCAGGAAACCTCCTTCCCTCCTCCGACTCCGTGCAGTGCCCTCCAGGGGAGTTCTTCAACGACGCACACACACCCTGCCCAGGTGCGACCCGATAGAAGACACGCCCGAGGTAATCACAACAGCCACCTGCGACCCGTGCGAAGCCCACTGCCCGAGGCCGGCATGCTCGCCCCGCACCCCCACAGACTGCAGCCGTTACTACGTGTGTCTTGCCGACGGACTCGCTATTGAGCACGACTGCGAGGCTGGCTATTACTTCGACTACAAGACTGGTATGTGTTCCGAGGACGATAGCTACTGCTACCAGTACTGCGATCCCTGCAAGCCTCACTGCACCCATGTGTACCAGAGAGTCCCTGATCCCTACAACTGCACAAAGTTTTATTTGTGTACAGTTGGAGGCTCTGTGAGCTTTAAATGTCCACACCAAATGGTGTTCAATGCAGAGTCACATCTGTGCGAAAAGAGCGTCAACTGCATTAGTAATTGCAGTCCGAAAGTCAGTGGAACTTGTGTCTGATTCTGCCCCATTTGTGTACAGTGACATTGGTTTCCAAATAAAGTCAGCGTGAAATGGTTTCGTTATTCTGTGCCACAAATATTTTCTCTCTAAACAACATCGCCACATGAAATTTCACCAGCCGTGCGTTGGCTTATCAAGATAAGCACTATCAGGCAGCCTGATAGAATGAAAAGAATTGCCAAAAGGGAGAAAATTAATAGAGAAAAAATGATTAATATATATATAATATACACATATATATATATATATATATATATATATATATAATATATATATATATATACACATTTCGTCGGTTAAACAAATATATGACTATAACTTCTGATTATCAAGTAAACAAACAGACATCTGATGGAAAAACACAAAAACAAACACAAAACACTTAGACACATCAAAATACGGCCACTGACAACCATCATGATTATTTCTCCCCTGAATACAACGTATAAAGTTAATTTCCCTTTTTCATTAGTCTGTGTGTTCATTTGTACCAGCCGTATCAGAAATTCCAACAAGCAGCCTAATTTCGCCCCTATATTGCGATACAGTAAGGCGGAGATTTTGAGCATTTGAGGTCAATGATGAACCTTTCCAACAGCATTCAGCGAGAGATTAGACTGGTTTGTCCCCCTGGCTGCGAACACACACACGCACGCATACTTATATACGTATAGAGGTACATAGATAGACTGACAAACAGAGGGACAGATAGATAATTAGATAGATAGGAAAGAGATCGATATACGTAGATAGATATAGATAGGTAGATAGATGAGTAGATATATAGATAGATGAATATAAAGATATATATACATATACATATATATGTATATGTAGATATATAGATATATAGGTAAGAAGGTAGATATAGGTATACGTAGATAAATAAATATAGTTTGATAAATAGATATATGTAAGCGTCCGAAGATAAGCAGATATATATTTCACACATTTCTATATCTTTGTGGGAAGGAAGACACTTGTTGATTCGGGGGGGGGGGGGGCTGTGGGATCATTAGTGTCATTATGGTTAGTTATGGGAGTTGTTCTTCGTTATGGCACAGACGCGATTAAGCGTATGTGCCATAACGATTATATAGATAGATAGATAGATGGATAGAGAGAGAAAGACAGAGAAGAGAGAGAGAGAGAGAGAGAGATAGAGAGAGAGAGAGAGCGAGAGGGAGAGGAGAGAGAGAGAGAGAGGAGGAGAGAGAGAGAGAGAGAGAGAGAGAGAGGGAGAGAGAGAGAGTCCGACAGGAGATCAGTAAGAAGGAAATAACTGTCTTTACACCTTTTGCTTGTCGCATTTTTTTTCATGGTCTTAAACAGCTGTAACAATCATCAATTGAATATATTTCATGATTACGATTTACTTTTGATTACAGAAAGGAATATGTATCGATGTCTAGTTAAGGATAATCGTAATAACAATGATAAGGATAATAATTATGAATGATAACCATAACAATGATAGTAATGATAATAACAGTGATGAGGATAGTGATATGATGGTAATAATTATAATAATCATGATATTAAGGATATGATAATGATAGTGATAATAGTAATATTAATAACAATAATAATAACAATAACAGCAATAATAGTAGTACATAACAGTAATGAAAATGATAATGACAAAGAAAACTTAATAATGAAAAAAAAATAATATAACCAACAATGACAACAGAATAAAAATGATAAATGAATAATGAAAAAAGCAATAAAGTAATAATCAATAATGATAATGATGATAGTAATGGTGATATTTAA
>NW_020869858.1:528711-536662 GCF_003789085.1 Penaeus vannamei
AAAAAACTGCAGTCAGAAGGTCTCTTGATAATTATTTTTATAAAAACCGGCTGCGTCCTGAGGGATAAGGGGGGGGGAGAGGAGGAGGGAGGAGGGAGGGGGGGAGGGGGAGTGATGAAGGAGACGGAGGAGAAGGAGTAGGAAGAGGTGGTGGAGGAGGTGGTGGTGAATGGGTGTAACGAGGTGGAAAAAGAAGAAGAGGAGGATGAGGAGGAAGCAGAAGAGGAAGAACAAGGAGACATAAAGGAAAGACAAAAAGATAGAGAAGAATGATAAAAATTCTGATAGTCATGATGTGCAATAGGAATGATATATTAATTAATTAATAATTGATAAATAAATTGAGAAAATAAATAAAGAGACGGAAACACCAAAGAAAACAAACAAAAACGAACACAAAGAGGAGAAGGAGGAGAGAAAGAAAAGAAAAAAAAACATACCGAAATGGAAGAGGACAAGGGACAAGATAAGATAATGCGAAGAAAGCGTTTTACGTTGAGGCTGACTTGGGATACCTTGGAGGAGGACAATGGCAGTCGCTGTAAATCTCGAGGTGGAGAAAGGAGGTGGAAGAAAGACTTCAGGGAGCTGGCTGGAGTAAGAAAGAGGGAGAGAAGGAAGAAGAGGGAGGAAGGGGAAGAAAGAGGGGAGGGAAGAGGAAAGAAAGAGGGGAGGGAAGGGGAAGAAAGAGGAGAGGGAAGAGAAAAGAAAGAGGAGAGGGAAGGAAAAGAAAAGGGAGGGAAGGGAAGAAAAGAGGGAAGAGAAGGGGAAGTAAGAGGAAAAAAAAACAATTTAAGAAAATGGGAAAGAGGTGGAAGAAAGACTTCAGGCGAGGGGAGCTGGCTAGAGGAAGAAAGAGGGAAGGAAAGAAAAGAGAAGAAAGAGGAAAAGAGAGAGAAAGGGAAGAGAAAAGAAAGAGGAGAAAAAAACAAAGAAAAAGGGAAGGAGGTGGAAAAAGAGGAAGAAAAAAGGAAGGGAAGAGTAAAGAAAGAGGAGAATAAACTAATTAAGAAAATGGGGAGCTTGTTAGAGAAGAAAGAGGAAAGGAAAGAGAAAAGAAAGAGGGGAATAAACAGATGCGACAAAGACTTAAGCCGAGGGAAAGTAGGGAAGAAAAGAGGAAGGAGAGAGGGAAGAAAGAGAGAATAGGAGGAATGAGAAAAGAAAGAAGGGGATAAACAAGTTAAGAAAATAGAAAGGAAGTGGGAAGAAAGAAACTAAAGAGAAGAAGAAACGAAAGAAGAGAATGGGAAGGGAACGTAGAAGAGGGAAGAGGGGAAGAAACGGATTAAGAAAATAAGAGAGAAAGGGAGAGAGGGGAAGGAGGGAGTTTGCTAGAGAAAAAAGAGTAGAAAAAAACAGATTAGAGAAAGAGAAAGAAAGGGAGAGGGAGAGGGTGCTTAACGACATGGATGGAGATAGAAAGGGGAGGACAAACAAATTAAGAGAATAGGAAGAAGGGGAGGAGGGAAGCTGGAAATGGAAGGGGAGAGAAAAGAAAGAAGAGAAAAGGAAACGAGATTAAGAAAATAGAAAGAAGGGGAAAAAAGGAAGTGCTTGAAGACCCTGATGACAAAAGGAAAAGGAAAAGAAGGAGAAAGGAAAGAGAAGGAAGAAAAAAAAAACGAAATTACGAAAAGAGGAAGAAGGGGAGAGGGATAGGGCGCTTTTAAAGATCTTGATGGAGATAGAAGGGAGTAGGAAAGAAAAAGGGAAAAAACAGGAAAATAGAAAGAAAGAGAGAGAGAGAGGGAGGAGAGGGGGGTCCTAAAGAAAAGAGAGGAAAGAGGAAGAGAAAGAGAAGAAGAAAATAGAAAAAAAATTAAAGAACGGGAGAGAGAGAGGGAGGAGGAGGAGGGGCTTCCCAAAGAAAACGAGAGGAAAGAGGAAAGAAAGAGAAGAAACGAAATAGAAAAAAAAATAGAAAGAAGGGGAGAAAGAGCGGGTTGCTTAAAGATCCTGATGAAGATAGATGGAAGTAGGTGATGAATGCAAAGGAGAATTGCATGTGGCAGAGAGACTAAGTGTAAAACGCAGGAATGAAGATAAATGGAGAGGCAGAGGAAAGACCGGAATGGAACGACAGACGAAGTTAAAGAAAATGGGAACGCGAAAACAAATGGAGGAAGAGCGAATTAGAATTTAGCAAAAGTGTGATAGTGACGTAGGTTATGATAGGAGGCACAAACTTAATCACTAAAAAAATATGAGTATCCTATTTATGGGAAGTAGTAGAAGAAAACTGCTTATATGCGTATTAATAAACTAAAGGAAATGGAATGGTACAGATAAAGCTGAAGAAAAAGAAATGGAAAAACAATTAACTAAAAGCAAAATGAGGATTTGAAACAAAGGAGCTTTAAGAAAACGGGAATTTACCAACCAGTGAATCAAAGAAAATGGTGATATACATCATAATGACATAAAAGAAAACGGAAATGTACAGAAATGTACAGTGACTAAAAGAAAATGCGAATGTGGGAACAGATGAAGTAAAGAAGATTGGAAATGTAAAAAAAAAGAATGGAATTAGAAGAGAATAGGAACTGGACAAACCATAGAAACAAAATAAATCGGCAGTTGAACAAAATACATGTCAAAGAAATGATGAAAAGGAATTGGAAGTACAATCAGATACAGAGAAATAAATAGAATAGACGTAGATTGTAAAAAAAAAATAATAGATAAATAAATAAAATAAAACGAGTGATTCGTATTCCCAATTCTTCACTTTTTTTCTACGAAAGATAAACAAGAGAAGTACATTTTAAAATATGTTGATGAAAACATGAAAGAAATTATCTTTTTCTATTATTTTGTAACGGAGTATTATTTGAGATGATAATGCCGAAGGATTAAGTATATAAGTGCGTTAAATTTATGCATGTTGTTTCGAGGTGACTCATTCATGATAAAAAAAAAAAGTAAGCTCTTTACAGAAGTATATCTCTGAACGTATTGCACACACACACACACACACACACACACACACACACACACACACACACACACACACACACACACACACACACACACACACACACACAACACACACACACACACACACACACACACACACACACACACACACACACACACACACACACACACACACACACACACACACACACACACACACACACACACACACACACACACATTATGTATGTATGTATCTATACATGCATATACACACAATTCAAGTTATTGTTATATAAAAAAAAGAAAAAAATGACGATGCAAATAGACGAGTAATATCGACGGATTTTTAAAAGCAAATTGATTAAGATATCCGAGCCAAAAAAAATCTGCAAATTTATGAACGAGTGAGAGCTTTTCTGTTTGAATGAGTGATGATGATGTGAGTGGAGCGAGAGTTGTGGTTGACTTTTTTTTTTTTTTAAGAGCTGTTTTTTTTTTTTTTTTTTTTTTTTTTTTTTTTTTTTTTTTTTTTTTTTTTTTTTTTTTTTTTTTTTTTTTTTTTGAGTGAAAAGCTTGTTGACATGAATGGAGATATGCGAGTGCCGATTGAGTGATCGAATGAATGAACGGGTAGGCGGTTCGATCTCGCGCCCGGTGGGAGACCTGGTGAGGCTGGGAGGAAGGCTGGAGTTGTCTGTCTGTGTCTGTCTGTCTGTCTGTCTGTCTCTCTTTTTTGTTTGTTTGTTTGTTTGTTTCTTATTTCTGTCTTTCGCTTTTCTTTCTTCTTCTCTTCTCTCTCTCTCTCTCTCTCTCTCTCTCTCTCTCTCTCTCTCTCTCTCTCTCTCTCTCTCTCTCTCTCTCTCTCTCTCTTCCTCTCTCTCTCTCTCTCTCTTTCTTTCTCTTCTCTCCCTTCAGATTTCGTACAAATTCTCTCACTTCAGGTTCTCGCTTCCGTCTTCTATCTTCTCTTCTCTCCTCTTCCTCTCCCTCTTCCCTCTTTATCTCTCCCTCTCCCTCTCCCCTCTTTCCCTCTTCCCTCTTTTCTCCCCTCTAAGTTAACCCCCGTTTCGTACCTCGGGACGTGTGTGTTATTGTTATCATATATGAAGAACAGAAATGTATATATATATATATATATATATATTATATATATATATATATATATATATATATATATATATATATATATATATATATATATATAATATATATATATATATATATTATATATATATATATATTATTATATATGTATATACTATATATATATGCTTACTGTATGTATGTGTATGTATGTATTGTATGTATGCATGCATCTATGTGTATGCATTATATGGCATACACATACATGCATAAAATTATATACATTGTGTGTGTGTGTGGTGTGTGTGTGTGTGTGTGTGCGTGCGTGTATGTGCGTGCGTGCAAGCGCGCGCGCTGAAGAGAGAGGGAAGAGGGTGAGGGAAAGAGACAGAGGGAGAGGTAAGAAGAGGTGGAGGGAGCGGACACTCAGAGACAGAAACAAGAAAGACGAAAACGTAAACGAAAAAGAGAGAATGGAAGGAGAAAGAGATAAGACAACAGAGAGAGAGGAGAGAGAAAGACAAGAGAAGAGAAAGAAGGAGACAGACAGACGGACACAGAGAGCGAGAGCGGACTGAGAGAAGAGAAAGCGAGCAGAAGTCGAGGCGGCCGTCGCGAGCTGGCAACCCCCGCGCGCGAGATGGCCCACAGCGCTGCTCCTAAAAATGAATATCAGCCCGCGTGTTGATGGCACCCTTGCAAGCAAATCTGAGAGTGTGAGGAATGCCATAGTGCCTTATCATTGGGTATTGGGGATGGCGGGGGTGGTGGTGGGTGGGAGGGAGGGAGAGGGGTGATGGGGGAGGTTGGGTGATGGAGGATGGAGGAGGTGGGTTGGGGGCCGGGTGGAGGAGGGGGGAAGGGGTAGGGGTGTCTTTGAGGTCCGTGGGAAGTCTTTTTAGGTTTTTTGTTTTTTTCTTTGTTGATTTTTGGAGGTTTGTTTGGTGTTGTGTTTTTGTGTTTGTTGCGATCGTCGTCATTGTTGTTGTCTTTATCGTTATTATTTGATTTTGTTTTTTTCCCCTTTCTCTTCTTTCGCTTACATTTTACTCTTTCCTCCATTTTCCTTATCTCTCTTATTCAGCCCATCCCTTCTCTCCCCTTCTCCTCCTTCCCCATTTATTTCCCTTTTCTCTTCTCACATCTTTCCCTTTTTCAAAGTCTTCTTTTCTCCCTATCCCTCTTCGGCTTCTTCTCCAATCCTCCCTTCACCATCTCCCCCTTCATTCTCTTATCCGATCCACCCTTCCTTTCCTTTTCCAATCTCTCCTTCCGCCTATCCTCATCCTTTTTTCTCTATTCCTCCTCCCCCTTCTTTCCCCTCACCCTCTCCCCTCTCTTTCCCTCCCCTTCTCCCTTCCATCCCTTCCCCCCTCTCCCTTTCCTTCTCCCTTTCACTCTCTCCCCTTATTTCCCTTTCCCCCCTCTCCCTCTCCCTTTTTTCCCCTTTGCCCTTTCTTTACCTTCCCCTCCCCCATTCCCTCCTTTTAACCTCCCTTCTTTTCATTCTCCATCTCCTCCTACCCTTTCCCCTCTCCCCCCTACTCTCTCTCTGCCTTCCTTTCCTTCCCCTCTCCCCCTTCTTACACCCCTCTCTCTTCTCTCTCTCTCTCTTCTCTCTCTCTCTCTCTCTCTCTCTCTCTCTCTCTCTCTCTCTCTCTCTCTCTCTCTTCTCTCTCTCTCTCTCTCTCTCTCTCTCTCTCTCTCTTCTCTGTCTCTCTCTCTCTCTCTCTCTTCTCTCTCTCTCTCTTCTCTCTCTCTCTCTCTCTCTCTCTCTCTCTCTCTCTCTCTCTCATCTCTCTCTCTCTCTCTTCTCTCTCTCTCTCTCTCACTCCTCTCCTTAACTCTCTCTCCACTCTCTCCTCCCTTCCCTCTGTCTGCCTTCCTTTCCTCCCTTCCCCCTCTCCCCCTTCACCCCCTTCCCTCCCTCCCCCCCTCCCCCACCTCCTCATAAAGCCAGTTCACGTCGAGTCTCCTCGGCCGGGCAATCACCGCCAGCGTCCCCCATTTTTATGAGTCAACGCGATGGATCCTTTCCCCTTTCTTTTCCTCCCCTCCTCCCCTCTCCCCTTTACCCTCTTCTCTCCTCTCCTTCCTTTCCTCCTCTTCTCCTCTCCTCTCACCCCAGCCCTTCCTTCCTCCTCTCTCTCCTCTCCTCTCTCTCCCCCTACCCCCCTTCCTTCCCCTTTCCCCTCCTTTCTCCTCTCCTCTCCTCCCCTTCCCCTTCCTTCCTTCCCTTCTCCTCTCCTCCCCTTCAGTTTCTTTTCCTTTCCTCTATCCTTCCCTTTTTTTTTTCTTATCTCTTTTCTGCCCTCAGCCTGTCTGTTATCTATTTTTACTCATTTTTTTCTTTTGCTATCTCTCTATCTATCTTTACTTATCTATCTCCTTTCTCTCTCTCTATCTATTTTATCTATTCCTTCTCTCTCTCCCTCTCCCTCCATTCCCTCCCTCCCTCCCCTCTCTGTCTCTCTCCCTTCCTCCCTTCCCTCTTCTCCCCTCCTTCCTTTCTTGTCCCCCTCATTTTCCCCTTCCCATCTCATTCCCCTCTCCCTATTTCTCCCCTCGACCTCAGATGGCCTGGCTCTGTTCCCCCTTGTTGCTGCGTTCTCATTTGTGGTTGTCTGTCCCCCTCTTTTCCCCTCTTTTCCCTCTCAGTCTTATCTGGCTGCAGGTGGGATGGAGGGGGAGTTTCGTAGGGGTGGGTCGGGAAGAGAGGGGTCGGGGGGGGGGGGGGGGGGGGGGCTTGTGACGTCATTCGTTTAAGTGGCTTTTTTCGTGTGGATATTTTCTTTAAGTTAATTTTCTTTTTAACTGTGGTTTATTTTTTCTTCGCCTTATAGTTTATGTTCTTCTGTTTTTTTTTTCTCCTTTCTTCTTCCTCTTCTTCTTCTTATTTTTCTGAACACCGCCCACTCCCTTCCCCTGTTCTTCTCCTTTCCCCGTCTTGGTGTTAGGGAATTACCCTTTCGTCTCCTCTATCCCCTTCCTTTCCCCTTATTCCACTCTCCCATCCCCTTCCCCTCTTTCCATTCCCCATCTCCTTCCTCCCCTTCCCCCTTCCCTTTTATCCCCTCTCTCCATCTCCTCCCCCTCTTTCCATTCCCATATTCATCCCTTCCTCCCCCATTCCCTTTTCCCCTTATCCCCCATCCCCTCCCCTCCCATCCCCATCCCCTTCCCCTTCCCCATTCCCGCTTCCCCTCCTCTCTCCCAGATAATTGGAGAATTTGCCTTCTTTCCCTCTCGGATGCTGGATTTCCTTCCTCTTCTCCCTTTTCGATGGATTTTGAAATTTCCCTCACTTCTATCCTCCCTCCCCCTCCCCCCTCCCCCCACTCTCACTCCTTCGTTTCGATAGATATTTTTCCTCCCTTTATTTTATGAACCCCCTTCGTTCTTCTTTGTCTTATCTTCTTCTCCCCTTCTCCTTCTTCGTCTTCTTCTCATTTTTCTTCTTTCTTCTTCTCTTCCTCTCTCCAGCAACATCTCTTCCCCTCCTTTGTTGCGTATCCTAAACCCTCTCCCACAGTCTCTTCTTCCCTCTCTTATCTCTCCCTTCTCTCCTTTCCTTTCCCTACTTTTCCTCTCTACCCTCTCCTTTCCTTTCTAATCCCATTCTCTCCCTCGCTTTCTTCTCTCCAACCCTCGCCCTCTCTTTCTTACCCTCAATTCCTTTTCTCCAACATTCCCCACCTCTCTCTCTGTCCCTTCTATCCTCTTTCTACTCTCTCTCTCTCTCTCTCTTCTCTCTCTTCTCTCTCTCTCTCTCTTCTCTTCTCTCTCTCTCCTCTCTCTCTCTCTCTATACTCTCTCTCATCTCTCTCTTCTCTCTCTTATTACGTTTTATTTTATCACTCTTATTCCTCTCTCTCTTCTTATCCTCTTCCAACTCTTCTCCCCCCCTCCACACTTACCTCCCTCTGCCTTTCCCTATAAGTTGGCA
>NW_020869858.1:541985-546985 GCF_003789085.1 Penaeus vannamei
GATAAATAATGAGAAAGGCAGATAATAGAGAAGGGAAAATAGGGGAGGAGAGGAAGAGAGAGAAGGAGAGAGGGGGAAAAGGGAAATAGAGGAAGGGAAGGGTAGAGAGGGAAACGAAGGGAAATACGGAGAGGAGTAGATCAACAGATAAGAAGAAAGAAAATGGAAGAAAAGAGAAGAGAAAGAGCGAAGAAGGGAGAATCGACCTTCCTCTTTGCACTCTCGCTCACCCTCAACCCACGCCCACCCCTCCCACCTTCCTACACCCCTCACCTGATATATAGTATAATGTATATATATATATATATATGCTTTATATATATGCCTAGGTGAGTGATTACTCACTCACTCCTAGGTTCCAACAGATAGATAATCCTATGCCACCTGTGTTTCACGACTGAGTCACCTGTATTAGAGTAATATTTATGTATTTCTTTATTTTATAATTATTTATGATTATTTATAATATATATATGTTATCTATAATATATATTCTTTTTTTTATCAAATTTTTGTTTAAGTATATATCACATAGTAGGTTAGTAGGCTATACGTAATTACCATATGAATTATTTATTATCTACAATATAACTTGTACAAACAGACACTTAATATGTTAGATAAAATAATATGTGATCGAAATGTTAAATAGTATAATATGTTATAGGCATGATATATGAGATTTGTATTAATGTGATATGATAATAATGGTAATATAGATATAGCGATATATAATATAGTGAGTGATAATGGTAGGATATAATAATATATAGAATAAGTACTGAGTGAGTGTGGATTTAAAAAACAGACTCTTAGATATAAATATGATGAGAGGACTAATCACCACGAAGATTAGTATAATATGCAAGTGATGATGGATTTTTAGCGGTATTATCTGTGTGACCACTTGTATTTTATATTTGCTCGACTGATATACATTGTACGCAATAATCTGGGCTAGATCACGAAAGTGCTCAGTAGATATGTTCTATAACCAATAAGAGATAAGTGCGCCTATACCGGGTATCATCACACAACTTTAACACTTTATTTGACCGTGACTGTAAGTACGTGACATTGTATTATTACCTTCATATTATCCCTTCTACACTCCCTCTCCTCCTCTATCTCTCTATCTTCCTAGTTTCACCTTACCCCCCTCTTTCTCTCTCTTCTCTCTCACTCCGTCGCCCCATTCCCTCCTTTCTCTATTTCTATATGTCCGTTTATCCTTCTACCTTCACTGTGTACCTTCATCTTCATGTCCTGTTATACCCCCTACAATCCCTCCTTCCTTTCTCTTCATTGATTATTGCTCTCCGTTCTGCTATTATCATATGCCTGCCTCCTTATCCTTCTCTCTCTATATATGCTTTCCATCCCACGTGTTCACCTCTTTTTCGTATCTGCTTCTCCCTTCTCTTTTCTTGAGTTTTTATATTTTTTCGCTTTTTATTTTCTACCTAGTAATGTTCTCATATACTTCTTTATCTCTACTTACTCTTATTTCTACTCTTTCCCTCTTCCTCTTCCTCTTCTCTACCTCTCTGTTTCTCCCTTCCTCCTCTCATGAACCACTACCCCTCACCCTACCCCCCTATATCGGCTTTCTGATGTTCCCCCTCCCCTCCCCCCACCCACCCATCTCCATACCTTCCCCTCCTTACCCCTCCAGTTCACATACACCACTCACCTCCACCCATCTCCTCACTTCACAGTCACACCTCACTATCACCTTACTCCACTCACTCCTTTCACAGTCTCATCACCCCCTCTCCCCCTTACCTATTCACACCCCTCATCTCATGCTCATACTCACACACACTCCTCACAACCCCTTCACCTTATCTCACTACACGTTTACCTTACCTCATACCCCTTAACTCACCCTCCCAAGTGTTACAGAACTCACATAAAGCCCATTTCTTGAGCCTGCTATTATTAAGTGATCCCCTCCCCTCCTTCACACCCTCCCCCTTCCTCCCACCGCCTCCCCGCTCCCAAGTGTCCAGAACCAAGCCCAGCTGGTCCGCTTGGATGTCACCGTCATCACCCCACCACCCACGCCCACCACCACCACCACCACTGACTTCATCACCCGCCCATCCCTCCCGCCCGCAAGCCCGCCCACCCGTCACGCCCGCACGCCGCCCGTCACGCAGGCACCAACGCGAAGGTCATGCAGGCTCATCACCCCGGCCTGTGGCGTCCATCACCCGCAGCAGTCATCACCACCGCCAACGCCGCCGCCTCATCACCCGCTGGCTCTCGCGTCTTCGTTATTGCATTCCGAGGGGGCGCAGTTTTGATTGCGTGCGAGTGTGTGTGTGTGTGTGTGTGTGTGTGTGTGTATGTATGTATATATGCATTTATATATATATATATATATATATATATATATATAATATATATATATATATATATATGTATATGTATATATATATATATATATATATATATATATAATATATATATATATATATATATATATATATATATACATATATATACATATATATACATATATATATACATATATATATATATATATATATATATATAATATATATATGTAATATAAACATATATATATATAATATTATACATATATATATATATATTTATATATATGAATGTGTGTGTGTGTGTGTGTGTGTGTGTGTGTGTGGCGTGTGTGTGTGTTGTGGTGTGTGTGTGTGTGTGTGTGTGTGTGTGTGTGTGTGTGTGGTGTATGTGTGTGTGTGTTGTGTGTGTGTGTATGTATGCATGTATGCATGCATATATGTATGTATGTGCATTTCTGTAATTCTGTGTCCGTGTGCGCATGAGTCAGCTGACCATCACATGCACTAGACTCCTTAATACGACCTCATGACGACTTCCCAGAACCTCGTTGTAGTCGTTTCTTCTTTAAAAGTTTTTATCAAGCGACCAGGATGACACGTGTGGCCGGAAGCTGGTGCATTTTTCCGTGTAATTCGCTTTTATCCGTTTTGTTTGGTAAGAAGCGTTTGTGCGTTTTATTTCGTTTTTCTCGTGTTTTTTTGTTGTTGTTGTTGTGTCGTGTCGGTTGACAGGGAATTATATTATGTTTGAGAAATGGAGGAATAAGTAAGTAATATAATAGATATGTATATATATAGATAGTAGATAGCTATAGATATGCATTTATGTAAATGAATAGATGTATGATGTATATATATATATTATATATATATATATATATATATATTATATATATATATATATATATATATATATATATATATATATATATATATATATATATATATATATATATATATATATATACATGTATATATATATATATATATATATATATAATAATATTATATATATATATATATATATTACATATATATAATGTACAAACATACACACACACACACAGTTTGTAGCAAACATTTTTCAACATGTTTACCTGCAATAGTTATCCTTTAAAGATTAACATAAAGAAATTATATAAAAAAAAAACTTCAAACGCACAGAAATTTACCCTAAAACGCAATTTCCAAATTTCATCAAACAATACAGTCGTTAGCTTTCCGCGAGGCCTAAAAGAGAGAAGAAATAGGCCTATGCGCGTGGAATTCGCGTCTCGCTGAATGTAAAAAGAAAAAAAAAAAAAGAAAAAGAAAGAAAGAAAAAAAAGAAAGAATTGCGGCGTGTCCCAGCGTTGTCTGGCGTCGAAAGGAGTGTGTGTTAACGCTAACTTTGGTCCGTATTAGGAAGGGGTTAGTGTAGGGAGTGGGGGGAGGGGGGTGTGGACGGCGGTCGTTGGATGGGNGAAGGGAGGAAGGGGGGGCGGAGGGAGAGGAGAAGGAAAAGGGAGGATGGAAGAAGGGAGGGGGAAGGAGAAGGAAGAGGAAGATGGAGAAAGGGGGGAGAGGAAAAGGGAGGGAAATTCAGAGAGGTAAGTCTGAGATAAATAATGAGAAAGGCAGATAATAGAAAAGGGAAAATAGGGGAGGAGAGGAAGAGAGAGAAGGAGAGAGGGGGAAAAGGGAAATAGAGGGAAGGAAGGTAGAGAGGGAAACGAAGGGAAATACGGAGAAGTAAGTCAAAGGATAAGAAGAAAGAAAATGGAAGAAAGAGAAGAGAAAGAGCGAAGAAGGGAGAATCGACCTTCCTCTTTGCACGCTCACCCCCCACCCCACCCCTCCACCTTCCACCCCTCACCCCCGAGTGCCAGGGTGAATCAGTGCCAACAATGATGCCTCCACCTGTTTTGTTTTCACGACTGAGTCACCTGGAGAATTTATTTTTTCTTTTCTTTTATTTATTTTTTTATTATTTATTTTATTATCTTTTATTTTTCTTTTTTTTACATTTTTGTTAGTATCAAGTGGTATAGGATTACCAATGAATTTTTTTTCAATAACTTGTACAAACAGACACTATTGTGAAAAAAATGATTGAAATGTAAATAGATATTAATAGGCAGATATATAGATTTGATGGATGGATAGATATATTTTGCGATGGATGGAGGGATTAATAGAAAGACAGATGGATAAACAGATAGATAAAAGAAGTGACATCACCACGGAGATAAGATTGCAAGAGTGGATTTGCGTTGTGCCACTTGCTTTATTGCATGTTTGCGGATCTGGCATGACGAAAGTGCAGAGTTGTTCTTGACAAGAATGCGCCGTCACACAACTTAACTTTGCCGTGACATGATTTCCTCAATTCCCCTCCTCCTCCCCTCTTCTGTCTTCCGTTCCTTACCCCCTCTTTCTCTCTCTCTCTCTTTCGTCCCCATCCTCCTTTCTCTTTCTCTGTTTCCGTTCCTCCTCCTCCTTGCCTTCTTTCTTTTCCGTCCCCATCCCTCCTTCCTCTCTTTGTTTCCTTCCCCCCCCTCCTTCCTTCTCTCTCTTTCCATCCCACGTCCCTTTTTTCTATCTCTTTCCCTCTCTCTTCTGTTTTTTTTTTTTTTCCTTTTTTTCCTTTCCTAGTAATGTTCTCATCTTCTTTCT
>NW_020869858.1:551985-559485 GCF_003789085.1 Penaeus vannamei
GGGGAAGGAAAGGGCCAGCCCGATTGAAATAAGGGCGGGGGGAGGGACGTCCTCTGCGCCCATCACTCAGCTGGGCGCCCCTCCCCTCCCCTCCGCCTCCTCCCCCCTCCCTCGAACTCCCCTATTTATGGTGATGCCACCCCGGTTTATGGTGGTTGTGGGACTCACTGTTTTTTCGTCCTCTTTTCTCTTTCTCTTTTTCTTTTTTTCTTTCTAATTTTCTCTTTCTCTCTCTCTCTCTCTCTCTCTCTCTCTCGCTCTCTCTCGCTCTCGCTCTCTCTCTCTCTCTCTCTCCTCTCTCTCTCTCTCTCTCTCTCTCTCTCTATCTCTCTCTCTCTCTCTTCTCTTCTCTCTCTCTCTCTCTCTCTGCTCTTCTCCTCTCCCTCCTCATCCTCTCTCCCTTTATCTCTCTATATCTAGCTCTATCTGTCTATCTGTCTCTAGGTCTCTCCATCTCTACCTCTCTCTCTCTCCCCTCTTTATCTCATTTTCACTCTCACTCTCTCTCCGTATGGAAGCATATTATCTGCCTGTGTCTCCGAAGGGTTTCCGTCGCCCATAGACACGCTGCCTCATTTTTTTTTTTTTTTTCCGTATTTGTGAGGAGTTTGTGAGTTTGTCTTGGCGCTGTTATTGTCTTCCCATCAAACGGAGTGCAAGAAAGTTTCATTTCGGGATCTCATTAATGAGGATTTGAATTGCATGTGCATCTCATTATGCACGGAAGGCGGGTTGTGTGTGTGTGGTGGGGGGATGATGCTCTTCTCTCTTTCTCTTCTTTCTTTGCTTTTTTTTTTCTGTTACTGTTTATTTTTACTTTGTCTTTCTCTTTTTCTTTTTTGTTTCTCTTTCTGGGTTTTCTTTCTCTTTTTTTCTCTCTTCTTTCTCTCTTTCTCTTCTCTTCTCTGTCTCTCTCTCTCTCTCTCTTTCTCTCTTCTCTCTCTCTTCTTCTCTCTCTCCTCTTCTCTCTCTCTCTCTCTTTCTTTCTCTTTCTTTCTCTTTCTCTTCTCTTTCTTTCACTCTCTTCCTCTCTCCTCCCTCCCTCCCTCCTCTCTCTCCCTCTCTTGTCCCTCCCTCTCCCTCTCCTCCTCCTCCTTTCTCCTTCCCTCCCCCTTCTTCTTCTTCTTCTTCTTCTTTTATGGCCACGTGATTAATGGTAACGTTCGCCGGACGATAAAATTTAATTTAAGTTTCCCCTTAAGATGTGATCGTATCTCCTGTTTGAGGGCGGTGTTTGTGGGGGATTTCGGGGGGGGGGGGGGGGGGAATCGTGGTACTTTTGTGGGTGGGTGGGTTGATGGGTTGGTGGGGGTGGAGGAGAGGGGTGGGGTAGGGGTGGGGGTGGTGGGTAGAGGGGGTGGGTTGTATGGGTGGGCGTTGGGGGTGGGGGGTTCTTGGGTGGGGTGTGTATGGGTGGGTTGTATGGGTGGGGGTGGGTTTGAAGGGTGGGTTGTATTGGTGTGGATGGGTTGTATGGGTGGGGGTAGGGGTGGGATTACGGGTGATGGTGGGGTTGGCGTTTGGGGTGTTGGGGTAGAGATGAGAATCAGAGGGAAGGTGTGGAAGGGGGAGTGGGGGGGAGAGGGGAGAAGGGGGTGGGGGTGGGAGGATTGGATGGTGTGGGGGGAGG
Organism: Penaeus vannamei; assembly: GCF_003789085.1. Lineage (NCBI taxonomy): Eukaryota > Metazoa > Arthropoda > Malacostraca > Decapoda > Penaeidae > Penaeus > Penaeus vannamei. The sequence continues at coordinate 553,616 of NW_020869858.1, forward strand.
GTAAGAAGGCGAGGCGACGTTGAGTCCGAATGGAGTTTAGGGAAGGGGGAGGGGGGGTTTGGGGGGCGGGTCATTGGGAGTGGGTATTTTGGTATCCGAAATGCAACCGAAGCGATCTATAAAGTTTTCCCTGGCGGGGCAAGCCATTGTGAACCTTACGGCTTAGTCTGCATTACCCAGATTGACCCCTGTTGAAACTTACCCCCTCCTCCTCTCCCTCCCTCCCTCCTCCCCTCCTCCCTCCTGCCCCTTCCCCTTGCCATCCCCCGTACCGCCCTTCCCCACCCCACCACCCCAAAATATCCGTGGTAATGGTACTTTTTTTTTATTTTATTTAATTTTGGGGAGTACGTTTTTTTTTTTCTTTCTCTCTCTTTCTTTTTATTTCTTTTTTTCGTTTTTCTCTTCTTCCTTTTCTTCTTCTTCATTCTTCTTCGTCATCTTTTCATTGTGTTTTCTTTATTAGTTGCCAATGTCTATCGTAATTTTGTTGTCAATGTTTTTTTTTTTTTTTTTTTTTTTTTTTTTTTTTTTTTTTTTTTTTTTTTTAAGGGGGAGGGGCCATGGGCAGGGGGGAGGAGGAGGGGAGGGGAGGAGGGGGGAGGAGGAGGAGGGGGAGACCGAATCCTCCGTGGTGATGTTAATATATTTTGCTTTTTAAAGGAAGGGGACCACCATGGGCAGGGGGAGGGAGAGAGGAGGGGGAGAGGAGGGGAGGGGGGAGGGGGGAGGGGAGGAGTGAGTGATAATATAATATTGCATTTGGAATATTAAAATGCGGTTGTTTTGAATTTCCCGTTTTTTCATTCTTGAGATCGGGAATCGGGTTTTCGGACGAAGTTTCCGTTGCGGGGACAGCCCTTCCGGTTTCCGATTTGGGGTTTTTTCTCTCTCTCTGTTTTATCCTATTTATTTTTTTTTATCTATTTTATCTATCTATTTTATTTTTTCTCTTTCTTTTTCCCCCTTTTTTCTCTTTGTGTGTTTGTTTGTTTTGTGTTTCTCGGTCTGTTTTTTTTTCTTTCTTTTCTGGATTTCTCTCTTTCGCTTTTTTCTGTCTTTCCATCTCCTCTTTCTGTCTTTCTCTCTCTCCTGTCTCTTTCGTTATCTCTCTCTCTCTCTTCTCTCTCTCTCTTCTCTCTCTCTCTCTCTCTCTCTCTCTCTCTCTCTCTCTCTCTCTCTCTCTCTCTCTCTCTCTCTCTCTCTCATCCCCTATTTTAAATCTTAATCCACGATTATAGAATCTTATGTCTCTTGTTCTTGTGTTTCCTTTTCTCATGTTTGTTCTCCTCTCTCCGTTTCTCTCTTTCTTTATTTTTTCTCCCTTTCTATCTATTATTTAATTTCTCTCATCCTTTCTCTCTTTCTCACCTTCTCTCTCATTACTTTGATTTTCTATTCTCTTCTCATCTTTCCTCTCTTTTGTCTTCATTTTCTCTTTGTTTTTTCTCTATCTTTCTCGTTTATCTTTGTGTCTTTTTTGTTCTTTTCTCTAATGCTTACTCTCTTTCTCTCTTTAATTCTTTCTTTTTTTCTCTCTTTTATCTCTAATTTTTCTCCCTTTCTCTCTCTTTAATTCTTGGTTATTTTCTCTCTCTTTTCTCTCCGTAATTCTTGCTCTTTTTCTCTCCCGTTTCTCTTTAATACATTCTCTCTATCTCTCTCTTCTTCCTCTCCTCCCCTATCTCGACCGCGGCACTCACCTCAACCTGTGGCATCCTTTGTTCATTGGCCATCCTTCTCGCCCTCTATTGTATTTTAATAGACCGGTAGCTTGGTAATCCGTGTGAATCCCCCCCCTCCCCTTTCCTCCCACCTCCCTCCTCCCCACAAACATCCCTTTCACATTTACTACGTCCCCCCACCCCCGACTTCTCGCCCTTCCCGATCTCCAACCGCCGCATATGCTCGCCCCCAAGCCTCCCCTCGCCCTCATATTTACTCTCAGACCTTTCACCTCCTCCCTTCCATGCCCCAACAACCCTCCTCCCCGTGCCAAACAGCATGTCCCCAGAAAAGATGGTCTATGTAACGTCCTCATTTTTCATGTTATGAGGGTAATTCAATTTGATCCCCGTGCCCTCCCCTCACCTCCCCTACCTACCCATATATACTCCCATCCCTACCTTACAACTTACTTACTCCTATCCTTTCTTCCATCTTCCTTTTCCTTCGGTCCTCTTTTCTACTTTTCATCTTCCTCCTGCCCACCGCACCTCCCTCACCCTCTGGAACTCCCTAACTACTCCTCCCCTCTTTCCGTCCCCTTCAACCCCCACTCTCCCACCTCTCCCATTTGTGCCCTCCCCTTACCGCCTTACCGACCGCCCTTACTACTTCTCCGCACCCTATCACACATGCGCATCTAAACCTCTTTCCATCTCCCCTAATTCTTCCCCGTCTCCACCAAAACCCGTCCCTCCTCCCATCCTGAAAACCACCCCCCACTTCCACCTCCTCCTCCCTTTCTCCCCTCCTTCTTCCCCACCCTCGCTCTCCCAGATTTGAAGAGCCCCCCTTTTACCTTCCTTTTCCCTTTCTCTGCCTCCTCTTCCTCCATTTCAGGCCCCGTTCCACCTCTCTCCTTCTTCACCCCTCTACCGCAACCCTCCTCTTCGCCATTTAAGCCCCCTTCTAAACTCCCCCCCTTCTCCCTCTCCTCTCCTAGCCCCCCCCTCCTCCCATTAGCGCCAACCGACTGCCGAAAACGACCAATCGGCCCCTTAACTAATGGCCAATTCATCATCGCTTGTTATTGGTTGATTAATAAAAGAAAATAAATAAGAATAACGCAAGGAGGGAGTTGGAAGGGTATATAGGATAGGGAGAGGGAGAGGGAGGGAGAGGGAGGAAAGGGAAGGAAGGGATGCTCTATATCCCTATTAAACTCTTCTTCTTTTTTTCAATCCTCTTCATCTCCATCAGAAAAATAGATTAAAAAAAAAAAAAAAGATTCGTAAACACGGTTCTCAGAGTGGTCGGGGTCGGGTTCACTAAGGTTCGGTCAGGAACAAAGCTTTTTGGAAGCCGGGTTAGGTGTTCTGGGCTGGGACTAATCTGCATATGATTTCTGCATTAGGTTTCTCTCGCCCTCCCCCCCCCCCCCCCTCTCACTCCGTCTTTGTTCCTCCCTTTTCCTCTGTTTATTCCTTCTTTTTGGGGGTCTCTCTGTTTCCTTCCGTTAATACATCTTTGTTTGTTTTCTTTCTCTTTTGCTTTCGTTTTCTCTTTCTCTTCCTTTTTTCTCTTTGGCATTTTTTTTTCTCTTTTCTTTTCTTTCCTTTTCTCTTTCTCTTCGTCTTTCTTTTTCTCATCCTTTTTTTCTCCTCCCCCTCCATCTCCTCTTCCAATTCCTCCCCTCTACTCTTATTCTTCTTCCTCTCCCTTCTCCTCTCTCTATTCCTTCCTCCTCCGCCACCACTGCATCCACCTCTACCTGTGCCTCCATCTCCTCCTCCACCACCCACCCAGCACCTTTCCCCTCCCCCCTTCTCCCTCTCCATTCGACTTCCTCAACCCTCCTCCCCTCCTCCTCCCCTTCCCCCATCACTCCTAATTTCCCTCACCTTCCTCTACTCCCTCCTCCCTCCCCTCCCCTCAGACTTCCACCCCTCCCCCACCTCACCTCTCCTCCCACCTCCCCACCCTAGTTTCCCTAGTTCCCACCTCCCCTCCCCCTCCCCTCACCCCACTTCCCCTCACCTCCCCTCACCCCCCCCTCCCCTCACCCCCTCACCCCCTAGCCCCCCTCATCCCGCGACACAATGTACTGTAGTGTGTTGGAACGCGTAAACAGATACAGTAAACCTCGGCTAAATTGTCCTTCCCTGTATCGGAATTCTATAAGCGAGTGTTCGATTCCATTTGCGTTCCAGATGCTAATGCTGCGGTGTGTTCGGATGATGTTAAGCGTCTGCTAATGGTCAAGGTGAAAATGTTAAGTAAGGAAGAAAAAGCGAGAGAGAGAGAGAGAGAGAGAGAGAGAGAGGGCGGGAGGGAGGAGGGAGAGGGAAGGAGGAGAGAAGAAAGAGAGGTGGTAGGTGGGAAGGAGAGAGAGGAGGAAAAAAGGGAGGAGAGGGAAAAGGAGAGAGAAAAGGGAAAGTAGAAGGAGAGGAGAGGAGGTAGGAAGGAAGAGGGAGAGGAATAGAGAGGAGGAAGAAAAAAGAGAGGAGAGGATAAGAGAGAGAGGTTAAAGTGGTGGGGAAAAAAGTAAAAGAAAAAGTAGGAAGAGAAAAGAAGATAAGGAGAAAGAAAGATAGGGTTAAGAGAAAAGGAAAGAGAAAGGAAAAGAAAAGAGAACAGAGACAAACAGGAAATTACAGGTGAGGAAAGAAGAGGGGAAGTGAGAGAAAGAGAGAGAAGGAGAGAGAGAGAGAGAGAAAAAAAGAAAAAAAATAACGAGGATAGAGAACAAGAGACGGAGAATGGAAAAAAATAAAAAGAAAAGAAAGAAAGAGAAAATAGAATCCAAGACTGGAGAATAAAGGTTTATTCCAGGAGGGAAATTGCGAGAAGTTGAAGGCAAAGCCGAAGAAAAGAGGGAGATGCAAGGGGGGGGAGGGGGGAGGGGGGAAATCAGGTATCAGGGAACTTCAGAACTTCAGAATGTCAAACGCTGGAAAATGTATCTTCTCTCTTGCTTTTTCTTTTTTCTTCTTTTTTTTAGTTTTTTTTTTCTTTCTTTTATTTCTTTTTTTTTCTTTTTTTCTTTTTCTTTCTTTCTTTTTTTTCTTCTTTCTTGTTTCCTTTTTTCTTTTTTTCTTTTTTTCTATTTTTTTCTTTATGTCTTCTCCCCCTTGTTTCTTTACTTCTTTTTTTTTCTTTCTTTTCTTTCTTTTTTTTTTTAGAGATCGCGCCCCGCACTGTGAGAGAAGGGAATGGAGATGGAGATTGTTTTTTAAAAGGAATGAGGAAAGGAAGGGGAAAAGAAGAAAAATAAGGAGAAGGAGGAGGTGAAGGGGAAGGGAAAGAAAGTCGAAAGGGGAAGGGGGAAGAGGAGGAGGAGGAGAAGAAGAAGATGAAGAAGAAGAAGACGAAAAAAAGAAAAAAAAAATGAAGATGATGATGAAGAAGGAAGAAGAAGAAGAGAGATGATGAGGAAAATAAGGCGAAACGAAAGGAGAAATATGATAAAGAGAGAAAGTAGAAAAAGAAAAAGGAACAGGAAAGAGGAGAAACATGAGAAATTTGATTGATTTCCAACTATTACCAAGTCTTACCATTTTGCAATAACCGGTTGTCTTAAAAAGTGGAATTTTTATCACAAGCGAGAAAATACAAAAGAACTGGATAACTCGGAAGCAAAAAATTGGATAAATGATGATAAATTCATATACGAATAAGTGAAATACAAATAAAGAAGCAAGGGGGGGGGGAGGAAAATAAGCAATTTGAAAAAAGAAAAATCTTACAAATAGATATTTAAAACATTGAAGAAAGGATCTATACAGATAATAAAAAAGAAAATAGACGAGATGGATAATAGCAGTTTGAACAATTTGACATGAAAGAAAAATCTAAAAATATGATTTAAATGAAGAATGAAGAAAAAATCTTTACAAATAGCAGAAAAGGAAATAAACGGAATGGATAATAACAGCTTCCAGAAAAGGGCCGAAACCTAGACCATAATATCTCGAAAAAAGACCGAATCTCAGGCAACAAGTGCTCTGTTGACCCAAAGAGCCCAGAGACCCATTTCTCTCCTCCAGTGGTGGATTAAGGGCCGCGAGCTGGGCCTGCCGCGCTGCCTGCCTGCCTGTCTGGTCCTGCCTGCCTGCGCCTGCCTGCCTGCCATCTGCCTGCCTGCCTGCCTGCCTGCCTGCCATGTGTCTGCCTGCCTGCCTGCCTGCCTGCGCTGCCTGCCTGGT
>NW_020869858.1:576259-590175 GCF_003789085.1 Penaeus vannamei
CTCTTTCCTCACCTTCCCCTCCCTCCTCCTCCACTTCTACCACCACTCTCCTCCTCCCTACTCCCTTTTTCTTCGCTTTCTTCCTCCTTCCTTTCCCCCTCCTTCCCCTACCTATCCTACCTCCCTCCCTCCCTCCCTCCCTCTTCATCCACTCCTCCTCCTCCTCCTCACCCTACCTCCCTCCCTCCCTACTACCTCCCTCCCTCCCTCCTATTCCTCCTCCCCTATTCCCCCTGCACATATTCCACCTTTCCTCCTCCTCCTCCTCCTCCCCTTCCTCCCTCCCTTCCTCCCTCCCTCCCTCCTCCTCCAATTAAAAAAAGAGAGAGAGAGAGGAGAATGCCCCCAAACCAACAGAGTTTATCCCCCCACGAAATACTGGAAACTCAAAATCCAATTGGGATACATTGTTCACACATATATCCTCGTAATTTCTCTGAGTCCTCCCGTCTCTCCTTACTTTCTTCCTCTCTCCCTCTCGTATCTCTCTCCCTCCTCTTTCTAGTCTCCTTATTCTATCCTTCTCTCTCCCTCTTTCTTCTTCATATTCTCCCCCTTTTATGTAACATCTCTGCTCCTTCCCGCCTTTCTTCGCCCTCTCATCTCCTTCTCTCCCCCTTTCCTCCTCTCTATCTTTCTCTCTCTTCTAATCTCCCTCTCGCCTCTCTCTTCCCTTTCCTCCCCCTTTCCCCCCTTCCTCTCTCTCTCTCTCCACCCTGCAGCTCTCGCGTGAAAACACTGGTTTACATCGCTGCAGCCAGTTACTGAGTCTGCTTGTTAAGGCTTCTTCATTTGCCTGTCTCCCCTTTCTCCTTCCCTCTTTGGACCCCTTCCCCCTTTCCTTTCTCCGTTGAGAGAGAGAGCGAGAGAGAGAGAGAGAGATGTAGAGAGAGAGAGATGTAGAGAGAGAAGAGAATGAGAGGAAGAGAGAGAGAGAAGGGGGAAAGGAGAGAGGAGAGAGGAGAAAGAGAGAGGAGAGAGAGAGAAAGAGATGGGGAAGAAAGAGATAGAGTGAGATGGAGGAGAAACGAGGAGAGAAGAGAAAATGGAGAGGAGAGAGAAGAGAGAGAGAACGAAGAAATGAGAGAGCGAGAGAGAGGATGAGAGGAGAGATAGCAGAGAGAGAGAGAGAGAGAGAGGGCAGATGAACTTGGACGACGAATGATCGAGAGAATGAGTGCATGAGGTGACGAGATATGACGAGGATGACGGAGGAGGAGAGAATAGAGATATTTCAGAGGAAAGGAGATCTTGAGGGTCGAAAAGAGAATATCAGAGTGAAAAGGAGAATCAGAGGAATAAGCAGTAGACATTCAGAGGAACAGAGAAAAGAGAACAGAGGACCAGAGAAAAAAAAGAAAGAGAATAAGAACCAAGAAACCGAGACAGACGACAGAGAACACACAGCAACACAGACAGGAACAGACATGTGTTTTCCCGGCCCCAGGGGCGGGAAAGCCTAGTAGGCCTCCTAGGGTCTTTGTCTTTTATTATATTTGACGACCGAGTATCCATAAATTGCAGAGTAAAAAAAAAGGTAAACACATTTCTTACATAATATAACTTCACACATATGAGTAATTTTTACGTGTTGTGTTACATACATACACATCTATACACATGCTTACTCAATAAATGAAGTACATCTAATCGCTTATTGTCAATCCGGTTTTTTATCTATTCTATCTGTTTGTTATATATCTATCTTAAGCCTCGCCTTTTAAACCGGAATCTATCTGCCTTTATCTATCGGATCTGTGCATGTCTATCTATTCCGTCTACCTATCTCCTCCTCCTCCTCCTCTCCCTCCCTAAGCCACCTCCTTTCTCTTTTTTCTCCTCCTCCTCCTCCTTCTTCCTTCCTCCTCTCTTCTCCACCTACCTCCTCCCTCCCCTCCCTCCCTACCTCTTCCTTCCTCCTTCTTCCTCCTCCTTCTCACCTCCTTCACTTCTTCTTCCTCCTCTCCTCCCCTCCTCCTCCTCCTCTCCCTCCTCCTCCTCCCCTACAACCTTCCCCCTCCCTACCCCTAAAACAAACGCATTTCTTATTTCTTTAAAAAATATATATAATTTTAATTTCTAATTTTCGGGGGGGGGGAAACAAATGTGGCATTTCCAAACAAAAACAAAAACGGAAACATCAAAATCAAAACGAAAAAACAAACAAACAAACAAAAAACCAATCAATTCAAACACCAAACAAATTCGGCTTCCATCAAAACAACAACAAAAAACAAAAACCAAAACACAAAAAACAATAACAAAACCAAAAAACCTACACGCAAACCCCAAAAATGGCTCCCCGCGACCGCACCGCAAACCCGCCCCTATGCACCGGCGGCAGACGGGCGACGAAGCGGACTCGTGCATAATCTAAGGGCCGAAGGAGAGTCCGCGGGAAAATTCTTTCTAAGCGGAACTATTATTGTCTCGAGTCCCCCCCCCCGCCCCCCCCTTCGCCGCCCGCGTCCGAAGCGGTTGGAAAATGGGGGAGGGGGACAGGGTACGAGCGGGGGCACGAGAGGGCGAGTAGGGCGGGGAGGGCGAGGGAGCGGAGGAGGGAGGAGGGAGAGGAGGGCGAGGGAGGGGTGGGCGCCGCACGCACGCACGCACGCGCAGAAGGCACGTAATCGCACGTGGCGGTTTGCCTATGTGACCAGTGAGACGATCACACACACATACTCACACAGACACAGACTACTCACTCACACACACACACACACACACACTCACGCAGACGCAGACACACTCACACTCACACTCCTCACCACCAACACACACACAACACACACACACACACACAGAGACACACACAAACAGACACACACACACACACCACAAAACATACACACACACACACACACACAACACACACATACACACTCACAGGACACCACACACACACACCCACACAGACACACACACACACACTCACAGACACAACACATACTCACAGACACACACACATACTCACAGACAACACACATACTCACAGACACACACTCACTTACAGACACAACTCACTCACAGACACACACTCACTCACAGACACAGACACCCACAAGACACAGACACAGACCACACAGACACACCACACACACACAGTCACACACTCACAGACACAGGACACACTACACACCAACACAGACACACACATACACACACACCACACACACACACACACACACACACACACACACCACACTCACACACACACGCACACACACCACACACACGCGCCATTTCTAAACAATATTCCATTTCAGAACCAGTGTAAAAGGTCACCGAAGCTTAGCCATTCATAGGCTCCATCTATTCCACACACCACCACGCACACACAAAAACATTCACAGAGATTACAGATAATGAACAGAGAAATTAACAATCACCTTTCTTTCATTTTTATCCCTTGTCGCTTTTCTCTTTCTTTCATTTTCTCCTTTCTCGTTTTTTCTTTCTTTCATTTTCCTCCTTTCTTTTTCTCCTTCTTCATTTTCCTCCTTCTTTCATTTCCTCCCTTCTTTCATTTTCCTCCTCTCTTTCATTCCTCTCTCTTTCATTTTCTCCCTCTTTCCTTTCCTCCTTCTTTCCTTTTCCTCCCTTCTTTCATTTTCCTCCTTTCTTTCTTTTCCTCCTTTCTTTCATTTTCCTTCCTTCCTTTCATCTTTCTCCTTTGTCGCCATATTTCGGTAATAGAATATGCCCTTCGATGTAGGCATAAACGATAATCTAAAAATAATAAATAACCAAATACTAATGCGTACGTGCACACGAGTCCACGCTCACACGTCCCTCCATTTCGGGTCATACATACACGGAATTGTGTGCGTAAATACATTCCCTCACAAACACACGAACACAAACATACACTAGCTGGTATAGGTATGAATGTCAATTAAAAGTGGCTTATGAAATACTTTATTTTACATAGGAGTTACGTACATCATCGGATTTGCGCAAATCACACGTGATCTACGTAGAATCCAATCTCTCTTTATCATACACACACACAGCTACACACGGAAACATTATATACATACATACATACCCACCACACACACGCGCACATACACACACGCTCAAATACACACACACACACATATACATTAATACTACATAACATACACACACACACGCTCAAATACACACACGCTCAAATACACACACACACCACACATATATACACACAGATTTGTATACATATGTATACCTGCATGAAAATACCTATTACATTGCACTTTAGCCTATCATATATCATGTATTTCATTTCATGTTGTATCATATATTGTACAATACATCTACAGTTTTACACACACACACACACCACACACACACACACACACACACACACACACACACACACACACACACACACACACACACACACACACACACACCACACACACACAACAAAAAACCCACACATATATAACAACAGATACAGATATGGATAGATAGACAAAATATACACATATATACGCATAAATACATATTTTTTTCCATTCTTTCCCTCTCTTTCCACCAGTGTCTTTGCCTCCGTCTCTCCTTTCCTGTTGGAACAATGACCCGAATCGATATCACGGAGCGATTCCCGACTAACGAGCAACAACAAACAACACATCAACCAACACCTCTACCTCCATAGTGGATCTGCAACACAATAATTTTCAGTTGTGTTTTTTTTTCTGCTTAATAATTAATCGCGGTCATGAAAGGATCTTTATTTGGGTACCCCCACGTGATCGAAATTCCCCGTGAGGAAGAGAGGAAGAGGGAAAAAGAGACAAAATGAAGAAAGGAAGAAAGAGAGAGAGGGAGAGGGGAGGGAGAGGGGAGAGGGAGAGAGAGGAGGGAGAGAGGGGGAGGGAGGAGGGAGAGGAGAGAGGAGAGAGGGGAGAGAGAGAGAGAGAGGGGAGAGAGAGAGGAGAGAGAGAGAGAGAGAGAGAGAGAGAGAGAGAGAGAAAGGAGAGAAGAGAGAGAGAGAGAGAGAGAGAGGAGGAAAGAGAGAGAGAGAGAGAGAGAGAAGAGAAAGAGAGAGAGAGAGGAAAGAAAGAAAGAGAGAGAAAGAAAGAAGAAAAGAAGAAAGAGAAGAAAGAGAAAGAAGAGAGAGAAAGGAAAAGAGAGAGAGAAGAAAGAAGAGAAAGAAAGAGAGAGAGAGAAAGAGAGAGAGAGAAAAAGAAGGACAGAAAGACAGAAAAGAGACAGAAAGAGAAAAAAGAGGAGAGACAAGACAGAAAAGAGAGAAAGAGCGAGAGACAGAGAAAGAAAAAGAGAGAAAAAGAGCAACACCGAGAACAAAACCCGCAACCCCCGTAGCGTGACACAGGCCGAGCACCGCGCCAGCCAAGGGTCGGCGTGGCGGTCCGAGCCGAGGCGTGACACAGACCCGCCCCCGTTGCCATGGCGACGGGGTAAACAATAAATGGAGGTGCGTTGCCTTCCCCCCCACTCCCCCCACCCCAGCCCACTCCCCAGCCGACGCCAGGTATGAACCCACTATCTTGGTTGATTTACGACGGAGCCAACTGCTAGTCAAGCTGTCATCCATCCTGGAGACATAGGAACGCAACCACACACACACACAGCACAACACAACACACACCACACACACGCCACACCACACACACACACACACACACACACACACACACACTATATATATATATATATATATATATCATATTTCACACCGACGCACATTTTACATTCGTCCTTACTTATATTTAAAAAAAACTCCCTCCCTCCCTCCTCCCCCTCCCTCCCTCCCTCCCCCTCCATCTCCCTCCTCTCTCCTCTCCCTCCCTCCCCTCTCCCTCTCTCTCTCTCAAACACATTTCGTTTCATCTTCCATCAAAATATTTTACTACCATTTCAATCAAAGCTCAAAACCTTTCCAATAATAAAAAAAAAGAAAACGGAAATCGGATTTTGACCCAAAAACCAAAAACAGTCCATGAAAAGATCATGAGCTGGACAAAAGGAGAGGAAAATGAGTCCATTTTCCACACAGGAACAAAGGAACACTTGCACAGAGAGAGTGGATGAGAGAGAGAGAGAGAGAGAGAGAGAGAGAGAGAGAGAGAGAGAGAGAGAGAGAGAGAGAGAGAGAGAGAGAGAGTGAGTGAGTGAGTGAGTGAGTGAGTGAGTGAGTGTGTGAGTGAGAGTGAGTGAAGTGAAGTGAGTGTGTGTGTGGTGTGTGAACGGGGAGTGTGTTAATGAGTGTACCCGCGCACTCACTAACTCATCTTTTATTCAAGTACTCTCAGTCTAGCTGTCTTTCACGCTGTCTCTCTCTCTCTCTCTGTTCTCTCTCTGTCTCTCTGTTCTGTCTGTCTGTCTCTCTCTCTGTCTCTCTCTGCTGCCTGTCTGTCTGTCTGTCTGTCTGTCTGTCTGTCTCTCAGTCTCTGTGTATATACGGGACACAGGGAATAAAAAGTAGTCAATCAAGAGGATAAATGATAAGAAACATAGAAAAGAAAAAATAAGGAAAGAAAGGAAGGAAGAGAAACAAAGAAAAAAATCGAGAGAGAGAGAGAAAAAAACAGACAGAAAGCAAAACTTTGAAAATAAATTCCTACCATGCAAAGGAAGAAAAGAGATTAAAAAATAAAAGAAAAGAAAGGCAGGAAGACAAATAAAATAGAATAAAAACAATAAAAAAATTAAAAAAAATATGAAAAAAAAATCCAACACAGAGACTGACCAACTATGTAGGCACGCATGGTGGTGGTGGGGGTGGTGGTGGGTGGTGGGGGAGGGGGGATAGGATGAGGGGGTGGTGCCATGTGTTTCGCAAAGCCTGTGGATGCCAAGTGTCATGTGTCGAAAGTGTCACGCGTCGCAAAAAAGCAGATACGAGAATTGATTTTCCGTTAACTTTTATCTGCTCAGTATACTACCCTCAAGCCACGTAAATACTAAGAATTTGTCTCGTCATGACTATCACTATCATTATTATGGTCGTCACAATCATTATAATCCTTCCCTCATCACCACCACCATCATTATCACCACCACCACCGTCATCATCATCATTACTATTTTCATCACCACCACCACCCTCCTCCTCCTCCTCATTACTATTTTCACCACCAACCATCTCCTCACCACCACCACTCACCCTCCTCCTCATCATCACCACCACCACCATCCATCACCAGACTTAAGCAGAACCCCCCCCCCTTCGCGACACTGGCTCGTGTGGGCGAGTCATGACCTCCTGCGAGGCTCGACGAAGCTCCAGGAAAAGCTCACTCGGTCGGCCTTCAGAATGCACTCGAGAGCTTCCTTCGTTCTGTCATCTTCTCTTTTTTTTCTTCTCCTTTTCCTTCTTTTCCCCTTTTTTCCTTTTCCTCTTTTCTTTCTTCTCCTTTTCCTTTTTCTTTCTTTTCCTTCTTTTCCTCTTTTCTTCTCCTTTTCCTTCTTTTCTCTTTCTTCTCCTTTCCTTCTTTTTCCTCTTTTCTTCTCTTTTCTTCGTCTTCTTCGGTGGTAGGAGAGCTGGGAAGGGGAGGGGGTGGGGGAGGCGTGTTATTTTCTTTTCTTCTCCTTTTCCTTCTTCATTTGTGGGTAGGAGCAGGTGGGGAGGCGTATTATTTTCTTTTCTTCTCCTTTTCCTTCTTCTTCTTCGGTGGGTAGGAGCAGGTGGGAAGGGGAGGGGGAGGGAGGCGTGTTATTTTCTTTTCTTCTCCTTTTCCTTCTTCTTCATTTGTGGGTAGGGCAGGTGGGGAGGGTGAGGGTGGGGGAGGCGAAAATGAATCCTCACTTTCGAGGGTATAAGTATTGTTTCCTTCTCTTCTATCTCTCGGTCTCTCTCTCTCTCGCTCTCGCTCTATCCTCTCTCTCGCGTCGCTCTATCCCTCTCTCTCTCTATCCCTCTCCTCTCGCTCTAATCTCTCTCTCGCTCTATCCCTCTCCGCTCTCCTCTCTCTCGCTCTATCCTTTCTCTCTATCCCTTCTCTTCTGATGTCTCTTCCTGTTTTCTCTCTATCTGTATCTCTCTCGCTCGCTCGTCATAAATGCCCCGTTTCCTCCTCTTCATTTTCTTCCTTCTTTTTCCTCTCACTTCTTTCTTCGTCTAATCTCTCTCTCTCTCTCTCTCTCTCTCTTTCTCTTTCCCTCCCTCATTCTTAATCAGTGCCAAAATACCTTCCACTTACACCCCCCACCCCCCCCACCCACACAAAAAAAATATATTTCATCAGACACCCAATAAAAATAAATCCAAAAATGAAGACAGAAAAAAATACATATATAAACCATCACAGAAAAAAACCCGCCGTAGATATAAATAACCTTACCTAAAAAAATAAACAAATAAACGCATAGATGATGATGATAAAAAAAGAAATGTAAACACGAAATAAATCCTTGGTGTACACGGCGGTTCCGAACGTACATTAATCAGGGCATTAAAATACATGTTACCGGATCCTAAAGTTTACCTTCAATTAAACCCAACTAGCGTATACTCTCCATTTCCCTTCTCCCTTTTCCCTCCTCCTTCCTTCTCCCTTCTCATTCTTCCTATCCCTCCGCCTCCTCCTTCCTTCCTTTCTCCTTTTCCCTTCTCACTCTTCCTCTCCCTCCTCCTTCCTTCTCCCTTATCACTCTTCCTCACACCCTCTCCCTTTGCCCCTTTCTTATCCATTCTCTCTCCTCTACGTGCATCTTTTCCTCTTTCTTCTTCCTTTTTTTCCGTCTAACTCTACTTCTACTTCTCCTTCTCCCCTTCTTCCTTTCCCCTGCCCTCATCTTTCTTTCACTTTCCTGTCTCCCCTTCTCCTCCTCCTCTTCTTTCTTCTCCTCACCCTCTATTCTCCTTTTCCTTCTACCTCTCCCCATTCCTCCTTCCCTTTCCCTTCTCTTTTGGGTTCTGCCCCCCCTTCTCTCTCATTCCCTTCCCCTCTCCTCTCCGTCTCCTTCTTCCCTCTCCTCTCCTTCCTCCCCTCCCTCCCCTCGCTCCCCCTCTACCTCTCCTCTACCTTCTCCTCCACTCCTTTCTACTACCTACCTCTCCCTATCTCCTTTACCTCTTATCTTTCCTCACAATCTCCCCTCCCTCCTCCTCTCTCTCCACTCCCCCTCCTACTCGTCCTCCTCCATCTCCCACTCCTCCTCCTCCTCTCCATCTCCCCTCCTCCTCCCTTTCCATTTCCTCCCTTTCCTCTCCTCTACCCCCCCAAAGACCACCCACCCGGCTTTCCAACGACTAGAAACAATAACCGCTTCGAATTCCATAATTACTGTGAATCGCCATCGCATTACAGAATCTTTATATTATCCTAATTATCTCAATTATCTATTCAGTTTTGATGTTATAACTAGGACAGCCATATATAGCCACGGGTCGGAAACGGTTTCATAATTAATTTTCCGTTTATTTTATCTTTGATTTCTGGCGTCGTGGGCGAATAAAATGAGCTGAGGGCGCAGTGGCATGCAGTAAATCATATCATTATTATTATCATTATTATCACTTATCATCATTAGGTTATTCTCTCTCTCTCTCCTTTTCCTCCCCTCTCTCTCAATCCCCTTTTTCTCTCTCTTCCATCCTTATCCTCTCTCTCTCTCTCTCTCTCTCTCTCTCTCTCCTCTCTCTCTCTCTCTCTAACCTCTCTCTCTCTGCCTCTCTCTCTCTCTCTCTACCTCTCTTTCTCTACTCTCTTCTCATCTCTCTCTCTCTCTCTCTTCTTCTCTCCTCTCTCTCTCTCTCTCTCTCTCTCTCTCTCTTCCTCCCTCCTCTCAGCCACCTATCTTTCCCTGTCTCTTAAACCCCGCCACTCGGATGACGTGGGTTTGGCGTGCGATGAGGTCGTGGGTCACCTTTCAAGCTTTGAAAGAAAAGAGAGATGGAGAGGAGGAGGGGAGGGGAGGAGGGAGGAGAGGGAGGGAGGAGAGGGAGGGAGGGAGGGAGGAGAGAGAGAGGGAGAGAGCAGAGAGAGAGAGAGAGAGAGAGAGAGAGAGAGAGAGAAGAGAGAGGAGAGGGAGAGGGAGAGAGGGGGGGGAGAGAGGAGAGGAGAAAGAAGGAGAAAGAGTGAGAAAAGGAGATAAGTAGGGAAGGAGAGAAGAAGGCAGGGAAGGTGAGCAGGAGAGAAGAAGGCAGGGAGTGACAGGGGAGGAGGAGGAAAGGAGAGCGAAAGACGGAAAAAGAAAGAGAAAAAGAAAAATGTGAGGGTAAAGGATGACAAAATTAATTGCAGGAGACCAGTGTGCCTCAAAGAACCTCAAAGAACCTCAATACGAGATTCCTGCAATAACAAAACATGCTAAAAGGGAAAACAGGAACGGAGGAAGGTAAGAAAGAAGGAAAGGGAAGAGACGGCGGTAGAAAGAAGGATGGAAGAAGGGAGGAAGAAGAAGGATGAGAGGAAGGAAGGGGAAGGAAAAGAAGATGGGAAGGAAGGGGGAGGGTAAGAAAGAAGGATGAGAGGAAGGGAAGGAGGAAGGTAAGAAAGAAGGATGGGAGGAAGGGAAGGAGGAAGGTAAGAAAGAAGGTGAGAGGAGGGAAGGAGAAGAAAAAAGGATAAGAGGAAGGGAAGGAGAAAGGTAAGGAAGAAGGATGAGAGGAAGGTGAGAAAGAAGGATGAGAGGAAGGAGGATGAGAGGAAGAAAGAATGATGAGAGAAAGGGAAGGAAGGCAAGAAAGGGGGATGAGAGATAAAAAAGAAGAATGACAGGAAGGGAAGGGGGAAAATAAGAAAGAAGGAATGATAGGAGAAAGAGAGAAGGAAGGATGGAAAGGAAGAAAGGTTGTCCGTCCTAGGATAACAACATTAATCCAAGAAGGTCGTTCTTGGATAGCAAGACGAAGCGAAAGTCACCCTTATAAAAGACAACGGTGTTCTTCAATCAGCTGATCGCGATAACAAAGGAGATTGGATTAGGAGGAAGCGGAGGAGGAGGAAGGAGGAGGAAATGAAAGAGGAGGGGGAAGGGAAGGAAGTAGGGAAGGAGAGGAGGGGGAAGGGAAGGAAGAGAAGGAGGGGTAGGAAGAAGAGAGGGAGAAGGAAAAGGAGGAGGAGAAGAGGAGGAAGAAGGGGGGAAGGGGAAGGGAAAGGAGCGGAAGTGAAGGAGGGGAGAAGAAAGGAAGAAGGAAGATATGGAAGAGGAGACAACAAATTGGGATGAGAATGAGGATGAAGATGACGAGAAAAGGAAGGAGACGGAGGAGAAGAAAAATGAAGAGGCACATGAAGATAAGGATTATAGAAAAAGAACAGAAAGATGAGAAGAAAGATAACGAAGAAATATGAAAAAAGATAGATAAAGGAAGAGGAAGAAGAATGCAAAAAAGAGAGAGAGAAAAAGAGGCGAGGTACCGAGAACACCCAATAATGCTAAAAAAAAAGAAAAGAAAGAAAAAAAAAGTGGTAAGGTATACGCCAACCGCTTTCAAAAGAGGGATCAAGAGATTGAATAAACAAGAGGAGAGACGATAAAAGAAATGAGAGCGGGGGCAAAAGAGGGAAGCGATAAGCGGAGAGAGCCACGGAAGGGGGGAAGCCAAAACCCGATCGGGAAAAGGCAGAAATGAAAATTAAAAGTGAATAAAAAAAATAAGGAGGAAGGAAGGAGGAGGAGGAGGGAGGAGGGAGCGAACCTCTCTAATGATGGCGGGGAACGGACATTAGGTCTACATCTGCTCTCTCTCTCTCTCTCTCTCTCTCTCTCTCTCTATCATTTTTCTCTTACTCTTTTCCCACAATCTCCTCCTTCACCTCCATTTCTCTCCCTCTCCTCTTCTCCCCTACCCAGATCCCCACCCACACCGCCTCCTCATCCCCTTCTCTCCCCCACCCCTCCCCTCTACCCCTCTCCCACCCATCCACCCAACCTTCTTTCACCTCTCTCCCACCTCACCCACCCACAACCCTTCCACCTCTCTCCTCCACGCCACCGCCATCCAACCCCTCCACCCCCTCCCACCCAACCCCCCAACCCTGCCTCTCCCCCCTCCCACCCACCAACCCTCCACCTCTCCACCCACCCCAACCCCACCCAACCACTCGTCACTCCCAATCTATTCCCTGTCCCTTCTCCTCGCATGGCTTCTCCCGACAAACACCCAAATTAGTGACATCTCTCGCGTGTCGTTCCCCAGGGACGGTGGCGGACTCCCGGGAGAGAGGATCTGGCGCCCAAAGCTGCGTCCTGCCCTAGATGTGGACGGCAGGAATCTCTGGCACTGGCACTGGGCACTCCCCCTCTACTGGCACCATTACTGATACTGACATTGACACTGATCTGACATTGACACTGATTGCTGACATTGACACTACTGCCTTAACTGACACTGATGCTGACTTGACACTTAGTGATTTTCTAATTTGTAGTCACTTTTGGCACTGTTATACTTGATACATGATACTGACTGGCATTGATAATTTTGATTGATATTGGTCATTACTAAATTATTGGCAATATGGGTACTGAGTGGCACTGATTTTATATAACACTTTATCGTATCGGGCACGTTATCTTAACAGGCACTGTCACTGACACTGGTGAGGATTAGTACTGTTCCCCCACTGATAGTAGCACAAATGCCACCCCACCCCCACCGCCACTAAACTACAACGAACACTATTTATCCCTCGCGATGCTACCCTACTTCCCCTTTACTACCCTCTTCCCTTTAATCCGTCTACCCTAACGCCCCTTTATCGTCTAACCCTTCGCCCTTTATCCGTCTACCCTTCGCCCCTTTATCCGTCTACCCTGCTTCCCCTTTATCCGTGCTTACCCTTCGTCTTTATCCGTCCTACCTAACTTTCCCCTTTATTCGTCTACCTGGCTTCCTTTATCCGTCTTACCCTTCGTCCCTTTATTCCGTCTACCCTACTTCCCTTTATTCCGTCTACCTACTTTCCCCTTTATCCGTCTACCCCTGCTTCCCCTTTTATCCGTCTACCGCTAACTTCCCTATTATCGTCTACACTCTTCCCCTTTATCCGTCTTACCTTCGTCCCTTTAATCCGTCTAACCTACTTCCCTTTATCCGTCTACCCTTACGCGCCTTTATCCGTCTAACCCTTCGTCCCTTTTTATTTTTTCCGTCTACCCTACTTCCCCTTTATCCGTCTACCCTGCTTCCCCTTTATCCGTCTACCCTTCGTCCCTTTATCCGTCTACCTCTAAACTCCCTTTATCCGTCTACCAACTTCCCCTTTATCCGTCTACCCTACTTCCCCTTTATCGTCTACCCTGCTTCCCCTTTATGCCGTCTACCCTTCGCCCCTTTATCCGTCTACCCTGCTTCCCCTTTATCCGTCTACCCTTCGCCCCTTTATCCGTCTACCCTACTTCCCCTTTATTAGTCTACCCTGCTTCCCCTTTATCCGTCTACCCTGCTTCCCCTTTATCAGTCTACCCTGCTTCCCCTTTATCCGTCTATACCCTGCTTCCGCCTTTATCCGTCTACCCTACTTCCCCTTTATCCGTCTACCCTACTTCCCCTTTATTCCGTCTACCCTGCTTTCCCCTTTATCCGTCCTACCCTTCGCCCATTTATTCGCGTCTACCTGCTTCCCTTTTCGTCTACCGCCTGCTTCCCCTTATTTCGTCCTACCTGCTTCCCTTATCAGTCTAATAACCCTGCTTCCCCCCCCCTTTATTATTTATCCAGTCTACCCGCCCCTTATTTTTTATTTATCCTATACCCTGCTTCTTTATTATCCGTCTAACCTAACTTCCCTTTTATTTATTTTAATCTTTTTTTTCGTCTACCTGGCTTCCTTCCCTTTATTTTTTTTATTTTATCATCGTCTATACCTGCTTCCCTTCCCCTTTTCCGCGTTCTACCTACTCTCCCCTTTTAATCGTCTAGCTACTTCCCCCTTTATATATTATGATTCGTTTATCCGTCTAACCCTATTCCCCCCTTTATTATTTTTTTTTTTTTTTCCGTTACTGCT
>NW_020869858.1:595700-598200 GCF_003789085.1 Penaeus vannamei
TTCCCTTTCTCTCATATTCATTCCTCTCTCTCTCTCTCTCTCTCTCATTCCCCCTCTCTGTTTATCTCTTCTTCACTTTTTTCTTTTACTCCTTTATTGCCATCATCCCTTCCCTCATCTACTAATCCCCTATCTCTTTAACTTCTCTCATCTTTCTCCTCTCCCTTCCCTTCCCTCCCTTTTCCTTTCCTTCCCTTCCCTTCCTCCCTCCCCTCCCTTTTCTCCTCACCTCCTCTACTTATTTCCCTCCCTCTCCTCCCTCCCTCTTTCCTTTCCTTTCCTTTCCTTGTCCTTTCCTTCCTTCCTCCCCTCCCCTCCTCTCACTTCCCCCCTCCCCTCCTCTCACTTCCATTCCCTTCCCTTCCTCTCTCACTTTCCCTTCCCTTCCCTCCTCTCACTTCCCTTCCCTTCCCTTCCCTCCTCTCACTTCCCTTCCCTTCCTTCCTCCCTCACTTCCTTCCCTTCCTTCCCTCTCTCACTTCCCTTCCCTTCCCTTCCCTCTCCACCTTCCCTTCCCTCCTCTCACTTCCTTCCTTCCCTTCCCTCCTCTCACTTTCCCTTCCTTCCTTCCCTTCTCCTCACTTCCCTTCCTTCCCTTCCCTCCTCTCACTTCCTTCCCTTCCCTTCCTCCTCTCACTTCCCTTCCTTCCCTTTCCTTCCCTCCCCTCCCTTTTCCTTCCCTTCCCTCCTACTGCTCACGGCTCCCTTCCCTCTGCTTTCCCTTTCCCTTGCCTCCCTTCCTCCCCATTTCTCCCTCCCTCCCTGCCCTTCCCTTCCCTCCCCTCCCTTCCCTTCCCCTCCCCCTCCCCTTCCTCACCTCCCCCCTCCTCTCCCCCTTCCCTTCCTCCTCTACTTCGCTTCCCTTCCCTTCCCTTCCTCTCTACTTTCCCTTCCTTCCCTCTCTTCACTTCCCTTCCCCTTCCCTTCCTCCTTCACTTCCTTCCTTCCCTTCCCTCCTCTCACTTCCCTTTCCCTTCACCTTCCCTTCCCTTCCTCCTCTCACTTCCTTCCCTTCCCTTTCCCTCCTTCACTTCCCTTTCCTTCCCTCCTCTTCACTTCCCCTTCCCTTGCCTTCCCTCCTCCCTTCCTTCCCTTCCCTCCTCCTCTCACTCTTCCTCTCCTCCCTTTCCCTTGCCTCCCCTTCCTCCCATTTCCTCCCTCCCTCCCCTCCTTTCCCTTCCCTCCCCCTCCTTCCTCCTTCCCCTCCCTTCCCACTCTCCCTCCCTTTCCTCCCTCCCTCCTCTCCCTTCCCTTCCTCCCTCTCACCCTAACCCTATTTCAACGTCGAAATGCTTGCAACGATTCCACGCCCCCGCTTTCACATGAGGATCTCCGGCGCAAGCAATTCTCTGTTCCGATCTTTATTCGGCGTGTGCGTGTGACGTGGATTTTCCATTACGCTTTCATCCGCCACTACACGCACGCCCATCCACTCCCACACGCAACCCAGCCACACCAATCCGCTTATATCCACACCCCACCTAGCCAAACGCACTCCCATCCACTTCCACACGCACCCAGCACACCAAATCCGCTTATATCCCACACCCACGAGCCAAACCACTCCCACACGCACCCACCCACACCAATCCCATTATACTCACACCACACCCCACCCATATCCACCCATCCACATCCCTCTTACTCAAATCCACACTTTTATCCACCATCCACATCGAACTCACAAACAAACAAAAGTAAATTTATATTTGCTAGATAAATGCAGCATATGAAACCAAGCATAAATAATACTTCAACATATATATATATATATATATATATATATATATATATATATATATATATATATATATATATATATATATATAATATATATAAGTAATACATGCTTAATAATATAACATAAATGGAAAATAGGGGTAGAGAGTGGAAAAGAACAGAAAAGGGAAAAGAGAAAAAAGAAAGATAAAAGAAAAAAAAGAGAAAGGAGAAAAGAGAGAAAGAAGAAAATAAAAAGAAAAAGAAAAAAGAGAAAACAGAAAAAAAAGCAAAAGAAGAAAAGAAAAAGAAAAAGAAAAAAGAGAAAGGAGAAAAGAAAAAAAGAAAGAAGAAAAGAGAAGAGAAAGGAAAAAAGAGGAAACAGCTTAAAAAGAGGAAATTACCACCACAAATTTCAGACATCTACACATTATCCTGATATGAAACTAGGGCGGAATATCGATGAAGACCCCCCTCCCCCCCTAAGAACAAAAGGATCCTCTCCCTCTCCCTCCCCCGCCCCCTCTCTACCTTTCTTCCCACCCCCTCCCCTCTCTTCCTCTCCCCTCACCCTCTCTACCTCTCCTTCCACCCCCTTTCCCCTTTCTCTACCTCTCTCCCCACCCCTTCCCCCCTCTCTACCTCTCCTTTCCCCCTCTCTTCCTCTCTACTCTCCTCCCACCCCCTTCCCCCCCTCTCTTCCTCTCGCACACCCTATCCCTCTAATCTCTTCTCCCTGACCCAGAGTATATCCTCCCCTCCCCGCCCCTATATACTTCCC
>NW_020869858.1:603200-633200 GCF_003789085.1 Penaeus vannamei
GAGAGAGAGGAGAGAGAGAGAGAGAGAGAGAGAGAGAGAGAGAGAGAGAGAGAGAGAGAGAGAAGAGAGAGAGAGAGAGAGAGAGAGAGAGAGCGAAGAGAATGAATGGAAGAAAAGGAGAAAAGACACTGAAGGAAAGAGAAAAAGAAAACTGGAGAAAGAGGGTAACAGACGAAAGCAAGAGACAGAACGGAACAGAAGGAAAAAGAAAGAAACGTAGGGAACGAAGGAAAAAATAAAGAAGAACGGTACAAAAACAAACCAAGGGAAAAAAAAAACGAAACAGAAGTAAAAAAATAAAGAAAGAAGAGAACAGAAGAGGGAAAAGAAAGGGATAGAGAAGAGAGCCTAACAGCAGAGAGATTCCCAAATCCAATTTCCACGCGACCGCCTTGCTAACCTGAAGCGGCCTTCAACACACTTCCGGTGGGCGGGCCGTAACGAGTTATCAACTATCGCGTAAACTATCATAACAAGGCTCTTAAGATGCCCTCGCCTCCTGCCTCCTTCCTTCCTTCCCGCCCTCCCTCCTCCTTCCGAACACCCTTCCCCTCCCTCCTCCTTCCTCCTCCTTTCTTCTCCCTCCCTCCCTTCTTCTCCCTCTTCCCCGCCCTCCCTTCTTCCTCCCTCTTTCCTCTTCCTTCCCTTCCTTCCTCCCTTTCTTCTTCCTTCCCTCCCTTCTCTTTCTCCTTCCTTCCTTTCTTCTTCCTCCTTCCTCCTTCACTCCCCTCCCTTCTTCTCCTCCTCCCTCCTTCCTCCCCTCCCTTCTTCTTCCTCCTCCTCCTCCTCCCCTCCCTTCCTCTTCCTCTCCCTCCTTCCTCCCCTCCCTTTCTTCTTCCTACTCCTCCCTCCTTCCCGCCCTTCCCCTTCCTCCTTCTTCCTCCCTCCTTCCTCCTTCCCCCTCCCTTTCTATTGCTTCTTTCTCTCTTCCCCTTCCCTCCCCTTCATCCCCCCCCTTTCCTCCCCTGTACCCGGCTAATTACACTAATGGGTCACTTAGCATCATACAGGTCACCATTACTAGACTTCTCTAACCCCCTCCCCTCCCCCTCCCCCCTCCCACTAACCTTCTCCTCCCCCCCACGTACGCCTACCCGCCCCCCCTATTCCATGACGCGCCTCTTTCGCTTATCTTAGAACCTCCCCTCCCCTCTCCCTTCCCCAAATCCCTCTCTCTCTCCAATTCCTCACTTTCTTCCTCTTCCTCACTTTCCGCCCTCTCCCTATCCTCCTCCCCTCTCTCACCCTCCCTCTTCCACCCCACACACCCCCGCCTTCCCACCCAACCTCACTCCCTTCCCTCCTCCTTCCCCCTTCTCCTCCCCCTTTCCCCCCTCTCCCCTTCCGCCCCTCTCGTATCACATACAAATGAGAGTTGATACAACAGCTATTCTTCAACACACACATATATCTTTACTTCGCTTACACAAACATACAGACACAGACAGACACAGACAAACGCACAGGCACATAAACACTCACACTAAGACAAACACACACACACACACACACACACCATCCACTCTCTTCATAGACAACCGAAACAAACACAGACAAAACAGACAACAGACACACACACACACACACACACACACACACACACACCCTCCCTCCCTGCTTCCGTTCACGCCAATCACACGAAACCCCCCACCACACCCACCCACCCCACCCACCACACCTCCCCACACGAGACCCCGGGACCACCACGCCCACTTCCACCACACCACAACAAACACACCCCCAGCATCGCACCCTCAATAACGACCCATCTCCTCCGCGCATAATCGGACAGGCCATCACAGTCCTTATAATATAATAACCATTCTCATCAACGCTTATTTCTCTCGCCTCTTGCTCCCCCCCTTGTTATTCCCTCTCCTTCGTGATTAATTCCCTCTACGTCTAATCCCTTCGTTCGCTATTGTCATTAGCCTTTCCCCTCCTATTCCTCCTTCTCCTCTTCTTCCTTGTATTGGTTCTTCTGTTTAATCTCTCTCTCTTCCTCCTTTTCCTTGTTCTTCTCTTTCTGATCCTACTGTTTGGCTATTTTATCGATCTATTTCTATTTCTATTTCTCTCTTTCTCTCCTCTCTCTCTCTCTCTCCTCTCTCTCTCTCTCTCTCTCTCTCTCTCTCTCTCTCTCTCTCTCTCTCTCTCTCTCTCTCTTCTCTCTCTCTCTCTCTCCTTTATTATTTCTTCACTACTGTTTCCTACCCTTCTTCCCCCTCTCTCCGGTCATTGTGTTTTTTTTCTCTCTCTCTCTCTCTTCTCTTCTTCATCTTCCTCTTCCTCTTATCCTTTTTCGCGTTATTCCTGATCCACTTTCTCTTCCTCTTCATCTCATCTCTTCTTCTCACTGATCTTCCGACTTTTCTACTTCCTTTTATCTCTTTCTTATCCTCCGTGTCCCTCTTTCCACGACCTGGTTTCCTCTCTTCGTCCTTCTGTTATTCCTTTTATTCGCCAATATTGATTCTCCTTCTAATCCTCACATTCGCTCTTCTCATTAGCCTTTATTTCTCTCCTTTCTGTTCCCCTCGTTCGCTCTTTTCATCAACCTCATTTCTTTCTTTTTTTCATTTACTTCTATCTCTTATACCATATTTCTTTCCCACGCTTTTCCTCTATTCTTTTCTCTTCGTTGCCTTTTCCTCCTTGTCCTCCCTGTTATTGTCCCACTCTTCTTTCCTCCCATCTCTCCTCTTTCGTGTGCGTCCCTTTCCCTTTCTCTTCTCCTCCTTCTCCTCCCCTTCCCTTCCTCTTCTACTTCTCTCCTTTCTCTTTCTCCTTCCATCTCCATCTCCTCATCTCCTTCTCCTTCTTCTTCTCTCCTCTTCTCCTCCATCCTTTAATTCTACTTCTTCGGCCTCCCTCTAATCTCCCTCATCCTAGTCTCTCCCCTCTCCCCCTCCCCTCCCTCCTTTAATCTTCCTCTTCCTTCCCTTCCTCCCTCTTACCTCGTCGCCTCCAGCCTGTTATGGCGATAATATAGGATTATATTCGAAGACACCAAACCCCATAAGCGAAAGAGGGGAGAGAGAAAAATAGTAATCCCCCCCCTCCTCTCTCTCTCTCTCTCTTTCTCTTTCTCTCTCTCTCCTCTCTCCTTCCTTTACACAGCTCTCTTCCTTCTTCCTCTGTCTCTTTCTCTCTTTCCTTCCTTTACACAGCCTCTGCACAGCCTCTCTTCTCCCTCTTCTTCCTTCCTTTCTTAAACAGCTTTGTCTCTTCCTCCCTCTTCTTCTTCTTACTTCTGTCGTCTTCGTAATTTGCTAACCACTTCCTCTCCTTCTCCCCTTTCCTTATCTCGCACATTCTTTCGCTCCTTCTTCTCACTTCATGTCCCTCTTCCTCGTTCTCTTTCTACTCCTGCTCTCACCTTTCCTCCCATTTCCTCCTCCTTCGTTCCCTTTCATCCCATCTTCCCTTCTCCTCCCTCTGCTCCCCATTTTTTTCTCTCTCTCCTTCCATCCAAGTTTCCTTTCCTCCCACTCCCTCCTCCTCCTCCTCCTTCCTTCCTCCTTCCCACTTCCCTCCCCTCCCTCTTGCTTCCTGCTTCCCACTCCTCCTCCTCCCCTTCATCCCACCCTCCTTCCCACTCCCTCCTCCTTCCCTCATCCCCCCTCCTCGCTTCCTCCTTCCCACTCCACTCCCATCCTCCTCCTTCCTCCTTCCCACTCAACTTCCTCCTCCCTCCTCCTTCCTCCTTCCACTCCCTCTTCCTCCTCCTCCTTCCTCCTTCTCACTCCATCCCACCTCCAACTCTCTCCTCCACCTCCCACTCCCTCTTCCCTCATGATTGTGGTGATTTGTTTGTGACGTGATGTGATTCTGTTGTGACGTCATGATATGGTGACTTCGGTGACGTTGTGACGTGATTTGATTACGTGATGTCAAAATATGGTGACATCGGTGATGCTGTCAACGAAATAACGTGATTATGTCATGTCAAGATATGATGACTTCGGTGATCTGAATATGTGATATGATGATTTAGTGATGCCGGTGATGATGTGACGGATACAGTGGAGTTAACGGAGTCCAGGCGGCGGCTGCACAATTGCGGCAAACCGATGGTAATGATGATAAGTGATGACAATGTTCCGAGATAATGACGTCATGATTCATAAAGTGAAGTCAACGTGATCTGACGTCACTCGCGTTAATGGGGGTGGGGTGGGGGGTGAGGGGGGGGGGGGGGGAGTGACGACGTGCGAAGTGTGGCGGCGCATGATGTGGCGAGTGGCAACAGCGGTGAATGCAAGAGTGATGTTATTGCGGCATCAGTTGCAGAGGTGTCATCAGTATGGCTATGAGGACGAAATGGGATGTCATTCGCATTTTACGACCGTTAAAACATAAAACGAAGTGTCAAAAAATGGCTAAATTCTCCGTGTCGCTCTCTCTCTTTCTCTCATTCTCTTTCATTCTTTTCCTCTCTCTCTCTCTCATTCTCTCTCATTCTTTCATTCTCTCTCATTCTTTCATTCTCTCACTCTCTCTCTCTCTCATTCTTTCATTCTCTCACTCTCTCTCTCTCTCTCTTCTCTCTCTCTCATCTCTTTGCCTCTCCTCTCCTCTCCCTCTCCCTCTCTCTCTCTCTCTCTCTCCTCTCTCTCTTTCATCCTCCCACCACTCACACTCTTCTCTCTCTCTCTCTCTCTCTCTCTCTCTCTCTTTTAACAACTAAAAAAATAAAAAACATTTTAAATATTTAGGAAGGGAAAACACGCCATGTGCTTATGACATGACATGAATTAAAAAATGGGGACCTCATCTATTATCAAAGGAGACTTTTAACTGACAATCTACACACTCGTATGCAGTCGAACACACACACTCGTACACGTGCACCATGGCATAGGAACACACGCACACACGCCAGGATTTCAAAACACTTTATTCACAAATAATGCTTTGCACACATACACCCACAAATAAACAAACAAACAAACACACACACATACACACTACACACACACACACACACACACACACACACACACACACACACACACACACACACACTACCTGTTTCCCTCGCCCTTACTTCCCCCATCCAACCCCCTCACCTATCCCCTTTTCCTACTACACTTACCCCTACCCTCACCCCCTCCTATCCCCCTTGACAACCCCCTTACCCCACCCATCCTTCCCAACCCCCAATCCATCACCCTGCCTGGTTTTTTGCCTCGCTACGGACTTCCCCCCTCGCCCTTACCTACCCCTCACCTACACACCCCTCCAAAGACCCCTCTCCCCACCCCTCCTACCCACTAACCCCTCCATCACCCTTCACCCTACCTGATTTTCCCCCGCTACGGACTTCCCTCCCACACACCCCCAAGACCCCCCTCCCTACCCCATCCTCCCCATCCCTCCCTACCCCTCCCATCCCCCTCCCTACCCCTCCCCCCCACCCTCATCCACCCAAACCCCCCAAACCCACCCCCCCACCCTCCACTCCCCTGATTCCCCACCCCCACCCCGATCCGCACGCTAGTTAAGGACGCGTGTGTGATCGCCGGCGGGACATCAAAGTTGCACCCGACGAGGAGTAAATTACCGACAAACTATCTCGCCCCCCCCCCCCGCGCCCCGACGCCCAACTTTGCGCGTTCATCAGGCGTGGGGAGGGGGTGGGCGGGGCGTGGGAGAGGGGGTGTGGGGTGAGAGGTGAGAGGGGGTGGGGGGGGTGTGGGGTGTGAGGAGGGGGGGAGGTAGGAGGGTGGAGAGGTGGAAGGTGGAAGGAGATGGGGGGGAAAGATGGGAGGGTGGAAGGTAGTGGGATGGAGGGGAATGGTGGGGGGAAGGGGGAGGAGGGGAGAGGTAGGAGGGTGGAAGGGGATGAGGGGGAAAGGTGGGGGGAGGAAGGTAGTGGGATGGAGGGGAAAGGTGGGGGGAGGGGGGAGGGGAGAGGCAGGAGGGTGGAAGGGGATGGGGGGAAGAGGGAAGGGGAAGGTAGTGGATGGAGGGGAAAGGTGGGGGGAAGGGGGTGAGGGGAGAGGTAGGAGGGTGGAAGGGATGGGGGGGAGGAGGGGAAAGGGCGGAAGGTAGTGGGAATGGAGGGAAAGGTGGGGGTGGTGGTGGAAGGGGTGAAAGGGAAAGGTGGGAGGGTGGGAGGATGAGGGGAAAGTGAAGGTAGTGAATGGAGAGGAAAGGGAGAAGTGGTAGTGGGGGGAAGGTGGAGAGGTACTGAAGAGGAGGGTATAGAGTGAAGTAGGGAAGGAGGAGGAAGGGGGAGGGGAATGGGGAAGAAGTATTGGAGTGGAGAAGAAAGGGGAAAGGTGAATGGGGACTATATAGCGGTATGATTTTTTTTGGGGGTGGGGGTGGGGGGGGGGTTGGGAGCGAGGGAGTGAGGGAGAAGGAAGTATGTACGCATACAGGAGGCAGGTGACACAGGATAGCAATTACAGGAGAGTAGGGGAGTAGGGGGAGTGTAGGGAGTAGGGAGAGTAAGGGGGAGTAGGGGGAGTTAGGGAGAGTAGGGGGGAGTAGGGGGAGTAGGGGGGAGTAGAGGAGAGTAGGGGGGAGTAGGGAGAGTAGGGGGAGTAGGAGAGTAGGGGAGTAGAGGAGTAGGGGAGTAGAGGAGAGTAGGGGGAGTAGAGGAGAGTAGGTAGGGGAGAGTAGGGAGAGTAGGGGGAGTAGGGGAGAGTAGGGGGGAGTAGAGGAGAGTAGGGGGGAGTAGAGGAGAGTAGGGGGGAGTAGGGGAGTAGGGGAGAGTAGAGGAAAGTAGGGGGGAGTAGGGGAGAGTACCGGACATATTTCAGAGCGAGTGCGAGCGAGTGTACAAATACCACACAAGTACCTCGGGCTGTCCATGCTGCACAACTGATACCAAACACACCAGAACATACTTGAAATGCACTTGTACATGTACGGAAAGATGCAGAAGAAAAAAAATAATGAAAAAAAATATATATACCCCACTTCTCGCGCTCGAAAATGCACATAATCATTAAACGAACTTTTCTCAGGGGGAAAAAAAGTGTCCTAGAAGTTTCCCGAGGGAAAAAAGGGGGGGGAAGAAAAGAAAAAAAAAGTCAGAGTTATGCAGCAATTAGTGAACAAACGTGGGCCTTTGTGCTCAAGTTTCGTATTCTTCGTTAAAATCAATTAAACTCCCCGATATGTTTTTTTTTTTTTTTTTTTTTTTTTTTTGGCTTACCGTTTCTCTGGAAACCCAACAGCTATGAGCAAGAAACTTTCTCCAATAAGATTAAAAAAAATAATTTCTTATCAATTCTACAAGCACACACACACGCACACGCAAGCACACACATACAAAACCACAACCACAACAAGGCATTAAAGAAGACACTGGAAGTCAGACCTTAAGTTCGCACTCTTCCTTTGTCTTATGAAAAAAATAAATAAATAAATAAATAACTAAAACTAAAACCAAAATCTAAAAATAAAATCAAAACCCCACATTTTCAGGACAATCAAAAATCAATATCTAAAAAAAAGGACAATCAAACAAGCACACAAACAAAAACAAATCTCTAATTAGTGGCTAACTAACTACGTCTAAGAATACTTGCAAGATGATCATCAATTCACCTTGGAAGCAGTCCGAGGGAAGATGATAACAAATAGACTCAAAAACTAAAAGAAGTCCAGTCCAATCCATTAAAAAAAAGGGGGGGAAGGGGGGAGGGGAGGGGGTGTCCTAAACCCGTCGATTCGGCATAGAAACACATTTAACATTCCAGAGAGCTCACTGGTATAACACACGCGTTGTTAATAATAGCCAAAACATGTATGCAACATGCAATCAATTAACGCTAATCAACATTGAAATCCTTTAATCTCTCAGCATTAGCCGAAATAATTCTTTACAGTGTTCATCATAAACATAATCAATACGGTATATTTACCTAATCAGCCAATGGTGTCGAATAATGCACCCGCCAGGGGAACACCAATCAAAAAGGTGCAATTTCATTCATTATAATAATGATTTACATATGGCAAATTAGCACTGGCCCAAAAGCATTAATTACTTGCAGTGATGAACAATCTATAAACTCGGCAGCTCTTATTAAGACTATATAACACGATACACTGGCTCCGCGACGAGAAAATCTACGGCCGCGAAACCCACATTTCAATACCTAAACCCCAAACCCCCCCCGCAAAACCACCCCATCCCACACACACACACAAGTCTACGGGCCGGAAACCCAGATTTCAATTACAATATCCCCCCGGCCTCGTATTTACACATTACTTCGGAGAATGACGTCAGGGGAAGGCTGGCGAAAAATAAACCAAGCCGCGAGATGGACGAGAAGGAAAATACCCTCAGACTCCGGAGGCTCGAACGAACGGAGGAGGTCCACAATGCCGCGACAAAAGGGCTTCTCCGCCAGGAAGACTTCATCAACCGGGCCTGAACAGACGTCATTTCCTCTCGGGGGCCGCGGGCGCAAAAATACATTGATTATAGACGCCGGGGGAGCTGCGGCATTCTTCCGAGCGCGTAAGACAAATGCATAAACACACACACACACGAAAACACACACACACACACACACACACACACACACACACACACACACGCACACGCACACAGACTCTCACATCACAGACCCAAACACACACATTCAGACACAGCCTCACAAAAACGCTCTCTCTCTCTCTCCCTGAAACTCTCCTCCCCTCCCTCTCCCTCTCCTCCCCTCCCCTCCTCCTCCTCTCTCTCACACCCCCCACACCACCCCACCACACACAAACCTCTGCCTCCCCCCACCCCCTCCCTCCCCCGCGGCAAACCGAGCAGCCGAAGTGATCTACATGGAGCAATACATTCACCTGCACGTCATACCCTTTTAAAATAACGCACTCTTTTTTTTTTTTACAGTAAGCTAAAACATGAAAGCTTTTCCGCAATAACGTTTAACAATATAAGCACACACTAATAAAAATTCCAGAAGCGTCATGGCAAATGAACGACCATGTGAAAAGTATATAATACGAACGCACATGAATATGAGCCGGGCGCGCGCGCACAGAGCCGGGTAGTACACACAGGGCAAATGTGCACATCGCTCGCGTAGTCGTATAGGAATATGACAACCAATACACATATCCACGCATGTTTATTAACTCACACACCACACAAACACACACACCTATTAGCACCACATACACCATCAATACCACACAACACCTAACACCCACCACACCCCACCCACTCACACACTCTATCACACCCACAAACACACATTCCCCCCCCTCCCCCCCACACCACACTCATTCACATCCCCACCCACCCCCAACACACTCATTCACATCCCCACCCACCCCCCACACTCTCTTCATATCGCGACAGGAGATACGATGCACGCAGCGCGGCGCGGCATCATTTCGCACCACGCCGTAAAATACAGAGTGTGACAAAATGCCATCCCGATTTACAACTGCCGCGCCCAGGAATAAGGCGTCAAACAACCGCAATCCACGTTTGCTTTCACTTCTCCTCTTGCTTTTTTTTTTTTCTTCTGTTCCCTCTTCACTCGATCTACGTCATTCTACCGATGCATTTCATTAATGGGTGTTCACATCAAGGGGGGATACTGGGCGGGAAGATAAAAAAAAAGGAGGAATTGAGAGAGAGAGAGAGAGAGAGAGAGAGGAGAGAGAGAGAGAGAGGGAGGGAGAGAGAGAGAGAGAGAGAGAGAGAGAGAGAGAGAGAGAGAGAGAGAGAGAGAGAAGAGAGAGAGAGAGAGAGAGAGAGAGAGAGAGAGAGAGAGAGAGAGAGAGAGAGAGGAGGAAGAGGAGAGGAGAAAGAGAAGAGAAAGAGAAAGAGAAAGAGAAAGAGAAAGAGAAGAGAAAAGAAAGAAAGAAAAAGAAAAGAAAGAAGAAAGAGCAAAGAAAGAGCGCAAAACACGCAAAAAGAAAAAAAAAAAAAAAAAAAAAAAAAAAAAGAAAACGAAAGAAAACGGGAGAGGGGGGAGGGGAGACTCAACAAAGCGAACAAGGGGAGCCCAGTCGCATCGCCCACCCACGGGACGGAGCGAAGAATTACCATTCATGCATACTTTATCTCGACGCGTCCCAGGTGGCGGGCATCGCTCAGGTAT
The DNA here is from genome assembly GCF_003789085.1 of Penaeus vannamei. Lineage (NCBI taxonomy): Eukaryota > Metazoa > Arthropoda > Malacostraca > Decapoda > Penaeidae > Penaeus > Penaeus vannamei. The sequence continues at coordinate 613,292 of NW_020869858.1, forward strand.
GTCGCGCAATAACTCTCGCCGTTGTTGCTGTTGTTGTTGTTGTTGTTGTTGTGTTGGTTTGTTGTTGGTTGTTGTTGTTTGTTGTTGGTTGTTGGTTGTTGTTTGTTGTTGGTTGGTTGTTGTTGGTGTGGTTGGTTGGTTGGTTTGGTTTNGAGAGGAGATGCATCGGAGATTTGCCGCACGATGATGCATCGCAGTACGATGCTCTAGTGTATCTAGTATAGGGTGCGTATCTATCTGAATGCGTCTTTTCTTTCTTTCCTTGAGGCTATGTTGTCTTTCTTTCTTGTTACTGAGGGTGTGACAATGTTCTTTTCGTTGGTGTCACGAGGTGTACACGCGAGAATAGAGACGATATGGCGGGGGGGGTGAGTACGCACGCAGATCGAGAGAGAGAGAGGACGAAGAGATCGAGAGAGGAGAGAGAGAGAGAGGAAGAGAGAGAGAGAGAGTATGACGGAGAGCTAGAGAGGAGAAAAGATAGAGAGAGAGAGAGAAATGAGACGAATAGAGAAAGAGAAAGAGAAAGAGAAAGAGAAGAGAGAGAGAGAGGAGAGGAGAAGAAGAGAGAGAGAGAGAGAGAGAGAAGAGAGAGAGAGAGAGAGAGAGAGAGAGAGAGAGAGAGAGAGACAGAGAGAGAGAGAGAGAGAGAGAGAGAGAGAGAGAGAGAGAGAGAGAGAGAGAGAGAGAGAGAGAGAGAGAAGAGAGAGAAGATCGTCAAAAAATGATGAAGGGTAAAGAATATTATCAAGAGTGAATCAATCAATGAGCAATAGCGAATAAAATAAAATAATCAAAATGCGTAACAAATAAATAAAGACAAGCAGCTGCACACCTAATAAAATACTCAGAATAAAAAAAACGGCTACAATTTAGAAATATAAAATAACAATAACAAAACTAACAAAAAACGACAACAATAACAAACCCACCACCGAGAACAAAGACAACAATAACAACATCGCTAACAATACCGCCACCACCAATAACAGTAATCACCACCACCCGCCACCAAGAACAAGAACAATCACCACCACCGCCATCAACAATAACAACAATAATAATATCGCGAACAATACCACCACCACCACCAAGAACAATAACAAAATCACCACCAAGAACAACAGTAACAACAATAATAATATCGCGAACAATACCACCACCACCAATAACAAAAATATAAACCATAACCCGCCAACAAGAACAAGAACAAAACCACCACCACCAACAAGAACAATAACAAAATCACCACCAAGAACAACAGTAACAATATATCGCGAACACCACCGCCAACAATAATATAATAACAAACCATACCCGCACAATAATAATAATAACAAAACACCACCGCCAACAATATAATAATAACAAAACAACACCACCGCCAACAAGAACAATAACAAAACCACCACCACCACCTCCACCAAACCACCCGCACCACACACACCCGAGCTACGCCACAACGCGCAACGCCCTCCCTCCCCCTCCCCCTCCCCCCCTCGCCCGCCCGCCGCCCGCCCACGTCCCTCCGCGTCGCTTGGTATGATGGGCGTGATAATGTCCTCGAGTCAAGATGATGCCAATGTGACAAGCACAGCCCCCGGTAGCGCCTTCTAAGGGGGTGGGGGTGGGGGGGGAGATGTCTTGAGGTCCTTTTCCTTTTTTTCCTGTCGTTTGTAATTCTAGCTCATTCATTTTCCCTATTCGCTTTGCTTTTTTTTCTATATTTTCATTTTTTTTTTTTCTTTTTTTTCCCTGTTCTTTTATTTTCTCGTTTGTTTTTCCTCTTGTTTCCTTCTTCCATTCCACTTTTTTTTGCGTCTTTTCCTTTTTTCTCCTCTCGATTTCCTTCTCGTCCTTCCAGCTGTTCTAACTCTCCTATCCTTTCCCCATCCCCTTCTTTCTCCCTTCTCTTCCTCCTCTTCCTCCTCCTTTCCTATTCAATTCCTCCCACGAACTCGATCCTCATTCCCTTATTCCTCCCTTCCTCCCTCCCTCTCCTCTCTCCTCTTCCTCCCCTCCCTCGCCTCCCTCTCCTCTTTCCCTTCCCTCCCTCCCTCTCCTTCTCTTCCCTTCCTCTCTCCCTCCTTCATCCATAATTCCTCCACATTTCCCCTCTTTTCCCCCTCTCTCCGCATTCCATCACGCCTGCCACCCCCCCCCCCCCCGTCTTTCCAAGGATATTCATGTCAACCTGCGTCTAATCTCCCAACACTTCATTAAAGGCGATAATGTACTGTTTACTCCTCCGCGCGAGATTCCGTCGCGGCATCCTTCCTGTTTGTCGGGATTCGCTTGGATCCTCTCTCTCGCCTCTCTCTCCTCGCTCTCGTCTCTAGCTTCTCGTTCTCCTCTAGCTCTCGTTCTCTCTAGTCTCGGTTCTCTCTAGCTCTCGTCTCTCCTAGCTCTAGCTCTCTTCTCTCTAGCTCTCGTTCTCTTCTAGCTCTCGTTCTCTTCGCTCGTCGCTCTCTCTCTCTCTAGCTCTCGTAGCTCTCTCTCTCTCTAGCTCTCTCTGCTCTGCTCTCTTCTCTCTAGCTCTCGCTCGCTCCTCCTCTCTCTCTCTCTCTCTCTCTCTCTCTCTCTCTCTCTCTCTCTCTCTCTCTCCTCTCTCTCTCTCTCTCTCTCTCTCTCTCTCTCTCTCTCTCTAGCTCTAGCTCTGCTCTAGCTCTAGCTCTAGCTCTAGCTCTAGCTCTAGCTCTAGCTAGCTACTCTCTCTCTCTCTCTAGCTCTAGCGTCTCTTAGCTCTCGCTAGCTCTCGCTCTCTCGCTCTCTCGCTCTGTCTCAGGCTCTCTCTCTAGCTCTCGCGCTTTCTCTTTCTCTAGATCTCGCTCTCTCTAGCTCTCGCGCTCTCTCTCTAGCTAGCTCTCGCGCTCTCTCTCTTTCCCTCTCTCCCTCTCTCTCATCTACCTAGATTTTTCTTCTCCCTCCCTCCCTCTCTTTCTCTCTTTCCCTTATCCTCTTGTTCCCCCAGTCCAGTACCTCTATTGCACGTTTATCCCCATTCTTACTTCTTCATCCTCACTTTAATCTCCATTCTCAATCGTCACCTGCCTCCCTGCTTTACTATCTTCTTTGACATCACTTCCCATCTTCTGATCAACCTTTTCATGTCACTTTCTCATTATCTACTCCAGCTACCGGGTGGAGTAGATAATGAATGATATATAAATGTAGATAAGAATATAGTAGATGAGATAATAATACCTACATTCTACATTATAATTCCATCTGTCTTTACCCTTATTTTTTTCTTTATTTATTTTTCTTTTTTTGTCCTTCTCCCTCCATCATCTCATCTCATCTCATCCTCATCTTGTGCCCTTCATAAGTCCCTCTCTTCCTTCGTTTTTTCCTCATCTCGACATCCTTCCCTTTCCTCCTTTCTACTCTTTCTAATCTCGTTCTCTTCCTTCTTAACATGGTTTTCTTCTTTTCCCTGAATCTTACTACTCCCATTGCTTCTGCTCTCAAGTCCTTTCTAGTTCCCCTTCTCCCCTTTCTTTTCTTCCGTCTCTTCCACCCTTCCTTGGATCTCATCTAATTCCAAATCCTCTACTCAACCATGTCTCTTATTCTACTTTGTTCTTTTTCTTTTCCTTCTCCTCCTCCTCCCTTTCCTCCTTATTTTCCACCCTCTCCTTCCATCCTGCTTGAACTCCCCTTCCCATCCTCCTCGTGAATCCCGTTTCCACTTCCTCTTACCTCAAACACTCCCCCTCTTTTCCCTTCCTTCTTCACCCACCTCAAGAACTCCTTTTCCCCCTCCTCCCCTCTTCACCTCCCCCCATAAAGAACCCCCATTCTCCTCTCCCCCATCCCCACCACCTTTAGAATCCCTTGGCCTCCCTCCCATCCTCCTCAAGCACCACCTTCCCCTTCCTATCCTCCTTAAGCTCCCTCCCTTCTCAGAGACCCTTCCCCTTCCTCCGTCTCCCTCTCTCCTCAATCCCTCTACCCTCCTCCTTCCCCTCCGTCTCCTCTCTCCTTAAGCCGCTCCTCCCCCTCCCCTCCGCCTCCCCCTCTCCTCAATCCCCCATCCCTCCCCTCCGTCTCCCTCCCCCTCCCCCAGCCATTGTCTTGTCTCCCCTCTCACCAAAGTTCCCTCCCTCTTCCTGTAAGAAGCTTTTCACTCGGGATCTTATTGCTGTGATCAAGTGGCCGTCCTCTGTCTATGGCTCCTCCTCCTCCTTCCTCTTCCTCCTCCTCCTCCTCCTCCTTCAGCAACTTCGTTTTTTCTCTCCAGCGTCTTCACTTTCTCCTCCTTCACTGCCTTGTCGTCGAGGGTCTTGTCGCCACTCCAGCTCCTTCAGAAAGTCCATATAAGGAGATTGGATGTTAAGCAACCCTCTTCATTAAACAAACATGCCGTACACACACACACACACACACACACACACACACATACACACACTCTCTCTTCTCTCCTTTTCGATCCCTTTTTTTCTTTCTTTATGAGTGTGTGTGTGGTTTCTTTAAGTGTGTGTGTGTGTGTGTGTGTGTGTGTGTGTGTATGTGTGTGTGTGTGTGTGTGTGTGTGTGTGTGTGTGTGTTGTGTGTGTGGTGTGTGTGTGTGTGTGTGTGTGTGTGTGGTGTGTGAGTGTGGTGTGTGAGTGAGTGAGTGAGTGAGTGAGTGAGTGAGTGAGTGAGTGAGTGAGTGAGTGAGTGAGTGAGTGAGAGAGAGAGTGAATGAATGTGTGTGTGTGTGAACGCATGTACATGAATTCACGCATGCATTTGTGTTTATATGCCCCACGTGTGCGTCTATGTATACTTGCACACATACAAGAACACCTCTACCCCCCCCCCCCACCCCCCCACACACAAATCGAGCAACCTACAGCTCCCTACATAAAAAAGACACAATGACACTACATAAATGCCTCTGACGATTCACAGCAAGAAGAAGAAGAAAAGAAAAGAAAAAGAAAAAGAAAAAGAAGAAAAAGAAAAAGAAGAAAGAAAGAAGAAAAAGAAAAAGAAAAAGAAAAAGAAAAAGAAAAAAGAAAAGAAGAAGAAAGAAAAAAGAAAAAGAAGAAAGAAAAAAGAAAAGAGAAGAAGCCAGAAGAAAAGAAGAACAGAAAGAAAAAGAAAAAGAAGAAAAGGAAAGAAAAAAGCACACAAAGAAAGAAAGAAAAAAAACATCCTTGGTTGTTGCTAGGCTAAAGGAGATCAACACGTGCAACACACACAGGCAAATTAAAAAAATAAAGAAAATTTAAAAGAAATGAATAATTAACAAAAATAATAATAAAAAACAAAATTACAATACAGGAAAAAAATATAGATAACACGAAAAATAGGGGGGGGGGAATAAAAACAAATAAAAAACAATATAAAATATTTCATTCAACATCTGTATATGTAACATAGGGGGGAGGGGTAATAATAATAAATAGGGGGGGGGGGGCAATTAATAAAAAATATATTATAAATAAATGATAGGGGGGGAAGGGGAAATACTATAATTTTTAGGATTAGCAACGTAATATAGCGCGTCAAAAATAAAATTAAAAAAAATATAGGAGGACTCCCCAGATAAAATAGGGGGGGGGGGGGGCGCACGGGGATAAGTCTCATTAGGAAAACACGAATCACAGTCAATAATAAATAAAATCATAATATTATCTATAAGATATATTGACGAAAACGTATATAGGCGCATCTAAACATAGTAAATATACAAAATAAATAAGGAAAAAATAGGGGGGGGGTTACATATTCAAAAAGAGTTCCATAATTAAAAAGAAAAAATAAGGAGGGGGTCCCCCCCGCCCCCCGCGGACCTCGCAACACGACAAGCAAACACAAGAGCACCAATCAAAACAAAGCGGCAAATCTCGGACCAATCTATAGACGTTAACAACGGAATCCTCCACCAATCACGTCCTCCGCCCCCCACACCTCCTTTCTCCCTTCCTCCCCCCCTTACTCCCCCTTCTCCTCTCCCGTAACGTCCCTCTCGCCTTCCCCTCTTCGCACCCACCGGCCCCCTCTCCCCTCCCCGTCCTCTTCTTCTCTCTCCCTTCCACCCCCCCTTCTACGCGCCTTCCCACTCTCCGGCCGATACCCGGTCCTCTCCCCCCACCTCTTTCTCCCCACCCCCTTCCCCTCTCCCCACGGCTGGCCCTCCTCCACTATCCCAACTGGACTCCCTTACTCTCATTTCGACTCCATTCTCATTCCCCACTCTAAGCCTACCCCTACCTCCTCCACCACACTTTACGCTATCCACGCATCCTTCGCCATCCCCCCCACTCCTCACTTTCCTCCTTCCCTATCCCCTCCTCTCTCTCTCATTCCTTTACAGCCTGCAAGCACTTCCTCTCTCCCCTTGCTCACGCTCCTCCCCCCACCTTCATCTCCTCTCCCCTGCTGTTCACCCACCTCTCATCTCTCCCACCTCTCCATTCGTCGCATCATTCCCTTCCCCTTTAATCCCCCTCCTCGTATCTCCCTCACCTACCTAATTTCCTCGTCCTTCCCCACCCTCTCACTTTCCCTCTTCCCCCACCATCCAAAACTCCCCATCCTCAACTTCCCTACCCCACCCGACGCAACACTCCTCCCCTCCCCCTCCTCCCACACTCCTTCTATCCCCCCCCTCCCCACGCCCCCTCTCTCCCCCTCCTCATTTCCCCTACCCCACCACCACACCCCCTCCCTCCTCCCCTCCCCGCGCCCACCACATCCCCCACGCCATACGCACACACGCGCCAAGCAAAGTCATCAGGGAAGCCTAAAAGCTCCGCTCAAGTTTATAATGATCCAAGTTCCTTCTCTCATCCCTCTCCTCTCTTCCTGCTGCTGCTGCTGCTCCTCCCCACCACCTCTTCCTCCTCCTCCTCTATCTCTCTTCCCTCTACCACCTCTTCTTCCTCCTCCTCCTCTTTCTCTTCCCACTGCCCCTACCGTTTCCTCCTAATCTTTCTCTTCTCCCATCTCTTTATTCCGCCTCCTCTTTCTCTCTCCCCACCTCTTCCCTCCTCTTCTCTTCTCCCTACCACCTTCTTCCCTTCCTCCCCTCTTTCCATCCCATCCTTCTCTCTCTTCCTCTTCCTTCTTCTTTCTCTTCCCCGCCCACCTATTCTTCTTCCTCTCTTTCTCTTCCCATTTCTTCATCTTCCCCTTCACTCAACTGCCATTCTCCAACTCACTCTTCTCGCCTCACATTTCTCCTCATTCCCCTCCTCACTCTATTCCCCATTCTCGTACCCAACCCCCTTCCCTCGCGCCCCTCCCATTCCACTTCCCCCTCCTCTCCCTCCTCTCCCTTGCTTCCTTTATTCCATCTCTACTCCCCTGCCCCTTCCCATTCACCCTCCCCTCCCTCCAGCTTCCTTCCTCCCTCCAGCCCCTCCCTCACTGTCCCCTCCTCCCTCCAGCCTCCCATTCCCACTCCTTCCTCCCATTCCCCACTCTCCTCCAACCCCACTTCCTCCCTCCAACCCGCACTTCCTCCCTCCCCCTCCCCTCCCTCCACTGCCTCCTCCAGCCCCCCTCCTCCTTTCACTGTCCCCTTCCCCCTCCAGCCTCTCCCCCCTCAGCCCCCTTCCTCCCCTCAGCCCCCTTCCTTCCCTCCCATTCCCCCTCCTCCCTCCAGCCCCCTCTCATTCCCCTCTTCTCCTCCCCATTCCCCCTCCTCCCTCCAGCTCCTCCTCCCTCCTCCGCCCTTCCTCTCTTCACTATCCCTCCTCCAGCCCCTCCCCCCACTGCCCCTCTCAAGCAATCAAGGCGCGTTCCTCCCCTCGCTTCCCCTCATCGCCGCCTCTACTTCCCCCGGCACATGCTTGCCCTCGTAATCGAAAAACAAAACTTTTCCTTCCTGGAAATTCTTTCGGCCGCCTTTCGCTCCTCCTCCTCCGTCCTTCCTGCTCTCCTACTTCTTCCCTTCCTCCTCCACCTCTCTCCTCTCCTACTTCTTCCCCTCCCCTTCTTCCTCCTCCTCCTCCTCCTCTCCTACTTCTTTCCCTCCTCGTCCTCCTCCTCTCCTACTTCTTCCCCTTTCCTTCCTCCTCCTCCTCTCCTACTTCTCCCCCTTCTTCGTCCTCCTCCTCCTCCTCTCTACTTCTTCCCCTTCCTCGTCCTCCTCCTCTCCTACTTCTTCCCTTCCTTCCTCTCTCCCTCCTACTTCTTCCCCTTCTCGTCTCGTCCACACACTCGTCCGTCCTCCTCTCCCTCCCTGCTGCTTTCTGCCCCCCTTCCCACTCCACAACCCCATCCCTACAAACCAGCATCCGTGACCGAGACAAAATGCAGACCAGCAACCCCCCCTCCCCCCCCAAAAAAAAAGTGGGGTGGAGGGGGAGGAGGGGGGAGAAGTCCCGGCCGCAACGACACCCCCATCAAAAACCCATCACCCCATCACACCGCCGCGATAGCCGTTCGAACTGCGCCCGCAACCTATTATCAGACAGCTGGATCACCCCATGAATACGGCCGCGGGGGTGGGGGTGGGGGTGGGGGTAGAGGGGGTTGTTCGACATGACACATGCTTCCCTTCCCCCCCCCCCCCCCCCTCGCCCGCTCGGGATTTCAAGGACGCGGAGGATCTATTCACAGACGACGGCGATAAAGATTTTATGCGATCATATGGTTCACCGTCAGACGCCGCGCCATACCAGGCCGACACTGTACCAAAAATCCGACAATATACCACACCACACACACCCACAACTAAGCTACACCACACCATTACCACAACCAAGCTACACCACACAACACCACAACAAACTACACCACACGACACCACAACCAAACTACACACCACACTAAGCACACAACCAGCTACACCACCACCACCACCACTACACACCCACTCCCCCAACACAACCACACCCACCACCACCCTCAGGCACCGCCACCCCACCCACACCCCATCCACACACAGACACCACATCGAAGTAGGTACCACAGCAATACCACACCAGACAACACCACAACAAGCTACTCCACACCACCCCTCCCAACACAACCACACACACCACCACACAACCACACAAACCACCATCCACACCCCACCAACACCCCATCCACACCACATCGCAGTCGGCAGTAGCATTTGCGAGCCCCGAGCCAGACAGAAACCCAGAGGCATGGCAGAACGAAAACCATTTTTCAATTTTCATTACTTGTAACCAATAAATCAGATGACGTTTTATATTTGCGTGTGTGTGTGTGGGGAGGGGGGGAGGGGAGATCGGTGGGGAGGGGTGGGAGAGGGAAAGAGAGACAGGGAAGATAAATGGGAAGAAGGAGGAGGAGAGTAGAGAAGGAGGATAAAAGAGAAGAGGGGACGGGCAGGAGGAAAGGGAAAAGGAGACAGGCAGGTGGAAAGAGGAGAGGAGGCGGGGAGGAGGAAAGAAGGGAAGAGAAGAGATGGTTAAGAAGAAAGAAGGGAGCAGAGAAGAAATGGGGAAGATGGGAGAAGAAAAGAAATGGGGAAGAAGGGAGAAGAGAAGAAATGGGGAAGAAGGGAGAACAGAAGAGATGGGGAAGAAGGAAGAGGAAAAGAGATAGAGAGGAGTGAAGAGGAAAAGGGGGAAGAGAAAGAGAAAGAGGAGGAAAGAGATAAGCAAGGGAGAGGAGGCACAAGTGAAGACCCAACAGCGTGAACAACAGACCGCGAGGAAATTTTAAAAATCTCCTCTCCTTCTCCGTTTTCTTTCTCTCTTTTTTTTTCTACGACAGCTTTTTCAATCACAAAAAACGGGAAAATTAAAAAGGAAAAACAAGGGGGGGACTTAATTATCTTTAAAAAAGGGAAGAAAACCGAGAAAGAAAACGGGCGAACGGGCGTGGAAATCGACCTGTGTCTCATTTCCCGCGAAATTAATCAGCGCCTGAATTAAGTCCTGGCGTTTCGAAAGGTCATCGAGGCAAGGTCGCGCGCGCATAAACAGGTCATTTGCATTTTTATTAGACCTTACCGATGCCCTATCTCCATTTTATCAAATTATCCCCCTTCCTCACACGCTCCCTCTCTCTCTCTCTCTCTCGGTCTGTCTGTCTCTCTCTCTCTCTCTCTCTCTCTCTCTCTCTCTCTCTCTCTCTCTCTCTCTCTCTCTCCTCTCTCTCTCTCTCTTCTCTCTCTTCTCTCTCTTCCTTATCTCTTCGTCCTCTCTCTCTCTCTCTCTTCCTTATTCTTTCCTTTCTTTCTCCCCCCCCCCCCTCTCTCTCTCTCTCTCTCTCCCTCCTTTCCTTTCCTCTCCTCTCCCTCCCTCTCTCTCCCTCTCTCTCTCTCCTCTTTCCTTTCCCTCTTCCCCCCCCTCTCTCTCTCTCCTCTCCTTTCCTTTCCTCTCTCCTCTCCCTCCCTCCCTCTCCTCCCTCCCTCCCTCCCTCCTCCCATGCAACAAAACCCTCCCAACCCAGCATTCCCCTACAGATAGCTTACCGTCAAGTTACCTTACATCAAATCAAACCAAACCAAGTTATTCCCCCCTGAACTTAAAATCACCTTTCACACCCCAGTCAGACTACGTCAAGTTAGGCCCAAATCCACTCGAATTTGGATTAAGTTAGACGCCCGAGAGCCCTAAGTTGAGACTCGACCGGCGATCTAACTGCACTTCAAGCCGCAAACGACCCAATTACGGCCGCGGGAACTGGGCTACGTAGGCCTAACAGCGCGCCCATAAATTAACTCTTATGTAGCCTGATGAAGACGTAGCGACTGTACGGTTTGTGTGGGTTGTCTTGGTGGATTTTTTTTAATATTCAACTCAAATAGGCCTAATGAAATATTCAACTCAAATAGGCCTAATAATCTAAATATTCAACTCGACTAATAATCTAAGTATTCAACTCAAATAGGCCTAATAATCTAAATATTCAACTCAAATAGGCCTAATAATCGACTCAACAACTCAAATAGGCCTAATATATTCTTGGTATTCAACTCAAATAGGGAAATAATCAAATCCTAATCTAAATATTCAACTCAAATAGGCCTAATAAAAATATTCAACTCACATAGCCTAATGATCTAATTTAACAGCATATTTTTTCACATGAATAGTAACAATGGTGATCCGTCTGATAAAATCAATGATGATGGTGATGAAAATAATGATGATAATAATCAATAATAATGATAATTGTAGTAGTAGTAGTAGGTAATAATAATAATAATGTAATAATAATAATAGTAATAATAATAATAGTAGTAGAGTAGTAAGTATAGTAAGTAATAATAGTAATAGTAATAATGGTAATGATAACAATCATGTTAATAACAACAATTGTTAGAAATACTAGAAATAATAATATCATGTGATAATAATAATAATAATAATAAATAATAAATAATAAATAATAACAATAACAATAACAACAACAACGACCCCCAATACAAAAACAACAACAACAACAACAACAACAACAACAACAACAACAATAATGACAGCCGATATAGCATCTCATTCATTTTCAAGGCCGCTTTCCGAGTGCAGAGAAGCTATAAATAAGAATGAATCTTTCAAGACCGCATCGGATACGCTGATAAATAATGCACCAGCGAGTGCCATGACTGACTGGCCAGGAAAATAAACTTGATCGAGAGAAAGATTTGTCAAAAAAAAAAAAAAAAAAAAAAAAAAAAAAAAAAAATGTGAAAGAGGATTTATCGGAAATACTTGACCGAACGACAGAAAGAAACGAATTGCGTTTTGAGAGAGAGAGAGAGAGAGAGAGAGAGAGAGAGAGAGAGAGAGAGAGAGAGAGAGAGAGAGAGAGAGGAGAGAGAGAGAGAGAGAGAGAGAGGAGAGAGAGAGAGGAGAGAGAGAGAAAAGAAGAGAGAGAGAGAAGAGAAAAGAGCCCAGAAGGACAAGACAAAGAGAAAGAGAAAAAGAGACAGAGACAGACAAAGAGCCAGAGAGAGAGAGAGAGAGCAAGAGAGAGAGCGAGAGAGAGTAGCAGCAGCCCCAGCGTGGAGGCAGAGGCAAAGACAAAGAAAAAGAAAGAAAGAGACAGCAAAAGAGGAAGAGAGAAGAGAGAGCGAGAGAGTAAGAGAGAGAGAGAGAGTAGCAGCATCCCCAGCGCGGAAGCAGAAGCAAAGACAAAGAAAGAGAAAGAAAGAGACAGGCAAAGAGCCAGAGAGAGAACGAGAGAGCGAGGGAGTAAGCGAGAGAGAGAGAGTAGCAGCATCCCCAGCGAAGCAGAGCAAAGACAAAGAAAGAGAAAGAAAGAGACAGGCAAAGAGCCAGAGAGAGAACGAGAGAACGAGAGAGTAAGAGAGCGAGAGAGAGAGTAGGAGCATCCCCAGCGCGGAGGCAGAGGACATGAATATCTAACCGCACGGGCGCCACCCAGGGCCGCGAGTACATTTGAAGTCTCTTCATTTTTTATACAAACAAGGCACGACATTTTCCATCAAAATAAGCGAGCTGTCCACACGCCGCGCGAGTACTTTCATGGGACAACTGCACTTTCCATTCCGCTGCTTTGTAGAGAGAGAGGAGAGGAGAGGAGAGTAAAGGGGAGAAGAGGGTAGGAGAGAGGAGAGGGGAGGGAGAGGAGGGAGAGGAGAGGAGAGGGGAGGGAGGGAGGAGGAGGAGGGGAGGGGAGGGAGGGGAGGGAGGGGAGGGGAGGAGAGAGGAGGAGAGGAAGGGAGAGAGGGGAAGGGAGGGAGGAGGGAGAGAGAGGAGAAAGAAAAGAAAGAGAGAAAGGGAAAGAAAGGAGATTGAGAGAGGAGAGATAAAAGAGAAAGAAAGAGCGAAAGAGGCAGCGCATCCCCCCCCCCCCAGCATCATCACTCACCACTTGTTCCTTAAAGACGACAGATGTAGACATGAACCCAACAAGAAGCAAGAAACATTTTTCTTACCGTACTTTCTCTCTCTCTCTCTTCCTTTCTCCTCCTCTCTCCTTTCTCTCCCTCTCTTTCTCTCTCTCTCTCTCTCTCTCTTCTCCTTTCTCTCCTCTCCTCTCTCTCTCTTTCCTCTCTCTTTCTCTTTCTCTCTCTCTTCTTCTCTTCCTCTCTCTCTCCTCTCTCTTTCTCTTTCTTCTTTCTCTTTCTTCTCTCCTCCTCTCACTTCGCCTATTAAGAATGTCTATATTCCTCCTATCATTCTTTTTCCCCATATCTCTTCTCTCCTTTTCTTTATAGGACAAACATACGCACAGAAACGCGTTCTTTCTCTCCCTCTCTCCTCATTATTCTCTCTTCTACCCACCTCTCTAACTCATTATTCTTTTCTTACCCGCCCTCTCTCTTCCTCATTATCCGTCATTTCCTATTCTTCTCTCTCGCGCTTCCTTCCCCATCATCTCCCTCCCTCTATCCTTTCCATCCTCCCTCATTCCTCTCCTCTCTCTCCTTCCCCCTCCTCATTACCTTTCCTCCCTCCCCTTCCTCATTCCCTCTCCTCCCTCATTCCTTCCCTTCCCTCCCCCCCTCCCTCCTTCTCTCTTCTCCCCTCTCTCTCTCTCTCCCTCCTCCCTTCTCTCTTCTCCCCTCCCCCTCTCCCTCCTTCCTTCCCTCCTTCTCCCTCATTCCTTCCCTCCTTCCCTCCAACAGATGAACAATGCATAAGACAAGGCTACTTGAAAATCTTCTGAGGCATTCACAAGTCCCTCTTCCATCCTCTTTACCCCTCTCTTCTTCCCCCCTTCCCCATTCTTCGCCCTTCCCCCCCCCCCCTTCTTCCTCCTTTGAGATTCTTCTCCCCCACCCATTTCTACCCTCTCCCAACACACCTTCCCCCCTTTCTCCCCTCTCCCAACACCCCTTCCCCTTTCTCCCCTCTCCCAACACCCCTTCCCCCTTCCCCCTCGCTCTCTATCCCCTTTTTTCCACCTCTCCCAACACCTCTTCCCCCTCTCTACCCCCTTTCTCCCCTCTCCCAACACCTCTCTTTCTCCCCTCTCTTTCTCCCCTTCCCCTCTCTTTCCTCTCCCCCTTTCCCCCCCTCTTTCCTCTCCCCCCCCCTCTCTTTCCTCTCCCCCCTTTCCCCTCTCTTTCATCTCCCCCCTTTCCCCCCTCTCTTTCCTCTCCCCTTCCACCCTCCCTTCAGCCCTTCCCCTTTCCCCTTCCAAGGAGCCTTGTGACAGGGGATCGCGTCCTTCAATCGCAGCGCCAAATAGGATTAGAGGGGGGAGGTGTCGCCCAGATCCTATCGCTTTCCTTACACCTCGGCTGCTGCTGCTGCTGCTGCTGCTTCTTCTTTTCCTTGTTTTCCTTCTTCTTCTTTTTCTTTTCCTTCTTCTTTTTCTTTCCCTTCTTCTTCTTCTTCTTTTCCTTCTTCCTTCTTCTTCTTTTCCCTTCTTCTTCTTCTTTCCTTTCTTCTTTTTCCTTCTTCCTCCTCCTCCTTTGACGTTTCTTTTCCTATGGTATCCATTCGCACTCTCTTTTTTAATCATTTATTTTGATATTTAAAGTGTATTTGTGTGTGTGGGGAGTGCGTGCGTGTGTGCGCGTGTCCGTATATATGTGCTCTCTTATGTAAGTAAAGATATGTATTTATCTATACTCCACGAGGAACAAAGGAAAAAAATATAGGTATCTAGTATCACAGGAAATGAAGGATACACAAGAAGGCTATCAGCAGCCCCCCCCCTCCCACCCCCCATCAAGACACCCCCCCCACCCCCCACCCCATCAATCAAGACACCCACCCCCATCAAGACACCCACCCCCAATCAAGACACCCACCCCCATCAAGACACCCACCCCCATCAAGACACCCCCCCATCAAGACACCCCACCCCATCCACCCACCCCCATCAACACCCACACCCCATCAAGACACCCACCCCTCAAGACACCCACCCCATCAAGACACCCACCCCCCAATCAAGACACACCCATCAAGACACCACCCATCAAGACACCCACCCCCATCAAGACACCCACCCCCATCAAGACACCCCATACCCCATCAAGACACCCACCCCCATCAAGACACCCACCCCCACACCTCAAGACCACCCCCATCAAGACACCCACCCCATCAAGACACCCACCCCCATCAAGACACCCACCCCATCAAGACCCCACCCCCATCAAGACACCCACCCCCATCAAGACACCCACCCCCATCAAGACACCCATTCAGACACCCACCCCCATCAAGACACCCACTCGTCATCAAGACACCCACCCCCCACCACCCATCAAGACACCCACCCCCATCAAGACCCCCCCCCCACCCACCCACCTTCAGAAGCTCAAGACGTATTTTGTCACAAGAATTATTTACGTGCGTCTTGTACTTGACTTACGGCTGTCATTCGTGTGACTTTTTTCTTTCTTCTTCTTTGTAAACACTTAAACTTAAACTAAACTTGAGCGCGACTTAGATGGCTCTTATAAGTGTGGTTTATGTCTTTTATATAATAGTCACTCGAGCTAAAACTTATGTCTCAAGAAGTAAAACTTACATAAGATTTAAGTGACAAGCAAACTTTAAACATGACGTATGGCATGCAAGGTTTAAACAAGACTTAGGAGTGGCAAGCAAGATTTAACTGTGACAAATCAAAGCATGGCAACCAAGAATTAATCTGGAAAAGCAAGGTTTAAACGAGATTTAAGCGTGACAAGCAAGATAAAAAAAAAAAAAAATTAAGCGTGACAAGCAAGGTTTAAACAGATTTAATTATGACAAATCAAAGCATGACAACCAAGAATTAATCGGGACAAGCAAGATTTATACGAGATTTAAGCGTGACAAGCAAAGTTTAAACGAGATTTAAGTGTGACAAGCAAAGTTTAAACGAGATTTAAGCGTGACAAGCAAAGTTCAAACAAGACAGTGAAAGCGTGACAAGCAAGATCGAAGCATGACAAGCGCGAACAACTTGCCAAACCCAGGATGAAATAGGAAGAATTAGCACGACAACCCTTGCCGAACTTCAAGGAAAAGAGTGATGGAGCGGAGAGACGAAAGAGGGGACATAAAGAAGATGAAAAGAGGAGGGAAAGGAGGAGAAACGAAAGGGAGAAGGGGAGGAGGACGGAAAGATATGAAAGGGAGAGAAGGAAAATGAAGAGGCATGCGAGGGAAGGGGAGTAAGCAAGCAAGCAAAACAGGAAGGAAGGATTGAAGGAAAGCAGATTTGGGGGAAGGGGAGGGAAGGGAAATGAAAGGAGGGGAGAGAAGGGAAGGGAAGGGAAAGGAGGAAAGAGAAGGGAAGGGAAGGGGAGAGAAGGGAAGGGAAGGGAAGAGAAGGGAAGGGGAGGGAAGGGAAATGAAAGGAGGGGAGAGAAGGGAAGGGAAATATAGCGAGGGGAGGGGAGGGAAATGTAGGGAGGGGGAGGGAAGAGGAGGGAAAGGGAATGAAAGGAGGGGAGAGAAGGGGAGGGAAGGGAATGAAAAGAGAGAGGAGAAGGGAATGAAAGGAGAGAAGAGAAGAGAAGGGAATGAAAGGAGAGAAGAGAAGGGAATGAAAGGAGAGAAGAGAAGGGAATGAAAGGAGAGAAGAGAAGGGAATGAAAGAGAGAAGAGAAGAGAAGGGAGAAGAGAAGAATGACAGAGAGAAGTGGAGGGAAATAGAAGAAAGGGAAGGGGAGGGAAATAAAGGAAAGGTAAGGGTCGACCGCGGCTGAATCAATCTCAGGAGAAATGAAAATGGGGGGGAGGGAGGGGAGGGGTGGGGGGAAGGGGGGGGAGGTCAGAGGGAGTTCTTCAATTAGAGAATTTCTTTTTTTCTGGACTACGATTTCGCTTTTCATTTATTTGATATTCATTTTATAACCATCGTGGTTTCGAAAACATGATAATAAAAACGATAACAAAATAAATAATAATGACAATAATTATAATTACAACAACGCTGTTAATATTAACAACAATAAATAGTGACATTCAATAACAAAAATAATCAATAGATTATATAAAAAAGTAATACATTAGCATTAATAATAACAAGAAAAAATACTAATTAATGATGCTAATTGTATCATCATAAAATGACAACACAAAAAATATCACTAATATGAAAGAACGGACAGAAAAACATGTGATAAATACCAAATATGAAAATAACTCAATAACCACTAACCAGCCCGTAACGAGAGAGTAACAACATAAACCAAGCCAAGCCAGGTCAACCAAGCCAAACCAAGTCAAATCAAGCCAAACCAAATCAAATCAAGCCAAACCAAGTCAAATCAAGCCAAACCAAGTTTACTCAAGGCAATCCAAACTAAGGCAAGTTAATCCAAACAAAGCCAAACCATACTAAGTCTAATCAAGTCAACCCAAACCAAAGCTAGCCAAACCAAACCACGCCTAATCAAGCCAGGCCAAGCCATCCCAACCCAAAGCAAGCTAAACCAAACCATGCCTAATCAAGTTAAACCAATCCTAATCAAGCCAAGTCAAATCAAGCCATCCCAAAGCAAACCAAACCAAACCAAAGCAAGCCATCCCAACCCCAAGCAAGCCAAACCAAACCAAATCTCATCAAATCAAACCAAAGCAAACCCAAACCCCAGCCAAGCATACCCCAAGCCCCCAAAACACCCGTCACCTCGCCCCTCCACCACGGCAGGTGTGTCTCTCGCTTTTTTCCCGCAAAGTCGCTTCACCTTTAAGATTCAAACCCGTTTTTTTTAATCTTCTGTTTGTTTGTTTGTTTGTTTGTTCTTTTCATCAGTGAAATAACTCTGGAATATTCTCTTAGTATCGCCATTCCAAACACTGGCTTGACGACTTGACTGAATTATCTTCTTGGGTGATGTGGGGGGTAGGGAGAGAGGGAGGGAAAGGGAGAGGGGAAGAGCGAGGGGAAGAGGGAGGAAGGGAGGGAAAGGGAGGGAAAGGGAGAGGAGGAAAGGAGGGAGGGAGGGAGGAAGGAAGGGAGGGGGCGAGGAGGAAAAGGGAGAGGAAGGGAAAGGGAGAGGGGGAGGGGGAGGAAGGGAGGGAGGGAGGGAGGGAAAGGGAGAGGGGAGGGAGGGAGGAGAAAGGAATAAAGAGAGGGAGGTAGGAGGAAAAGAGACAGGAAGGGAAGGTAGAGAGGGGATGGAGAGAATGACAAATGAGAAAGAGAAAAAAATATAGAAAAGGAGTTAGAATGAGAGAAAGAAGACAAAAAAACAGACAGAAGAGAAAAAAAACATAAGAGAAAAAGAAAATGAGAGAGACAAAAGCAGATAGAAGAAGAAAAAAAGAAAACGAGAGAACGCAGAGAAAAGACAGAGAGGGAGAGAGGGAGAGAGAGAGGGAGTGAGAGAGAGAGAGAGAGAGAGAGAAGGAGAGAGAGAGAGAGAGAGAGAGAGAAGAGAGAGAGAGAGAGAGAGAGAGAGAGAGAGAGAGAGAGAGAGAGAAGAGAGAGGAGAGACCGGACAGACAGACAATAAAACAACAGAACAATGCCAAAATCCCCTGACATGATACATATCCCAAGAATTTAAAAAACACACACAATCACACAAAGAATAACAAAGAGAACAGAATGACAAGCGCCAGCCAGCCTCTCTCTCCAAAAGAACAAAAAAAAAAAAAAAAAGAACAAAAAAAAAACAATGTCATCACATGCAGACCTATATGAAACATCTCAAAAGCTCCACGTCATGATTAAAAAGAAAGGTTTTCATCTTAACACACTCCTTTGTGTGGCCCGCCGCGATAATAATAATAATAATAATAAAAAAGAAAAAGAAAGAGAAAAAACAATAATAATAAGAGAGAGAAAAGCCCCTGTTTCGTCTTATTCGAAATGAACGTCGTCTTAGCGAAGCCTTGGCCAAAGAAACTTGTGTTCTGTGCCGTGAAAATATCGGATGTAATTTCTACGTGGAAAAATAATGAACTTGAAGTGAAAAAGAAGAAGATATATATATAAATATATATATATATATATATATATATATATATATGTTTAGTCTCAAAGAAAAGAAGAGAGGCAAGGAAAAATGTCCATTCCAAACCAACCTCGAATCATAACAAATCTATCCCTTATCATAACAAATCTATCCCTTATCATAACAAACCTACCCTCTCCGTGACTACCCCCCCTTCGTGACAAAACCTACCCCATATCGTGACAAACCTACCCCCACCATAACAAACTACCCCCCCCCTAAACTGTCTTTCCCTCCTCACTCAAAAATACCAACTCCCCACCCCCTCCCTACCCCCACTCCCACCCAATACCCTTGCCCCCGCACCTATCTTCCACACCTATTCCCCCACCCCTCCATCCCCCACTGCACCCTTACCCCTCCCGCCACCTATCTTCCACACCTTCACCTTCCCGACCCAATACCTTGCCACATCTCCACACCTATCACACCTTTCCCCCCACCCCCTCCACCCTCCCTCCCCCACCAATACCCTACCTATCTCCCACACCTTCCCCCCACCCCCACCTCAACCCCAACCTCCATCAGAAGCTTGGGCGAGATGGAGTGTTATTCCTGCAAGGCGTCGGCCATTGTGACATCTAACGAGATTTTTCTTGAATGTCGAATTTCTGAAAGTGACGGCGCGCGGAGTCCTTCCAGCCAGGGCGTAATATATGCGAAGAGGAGGGGAAAGAGAGAGAGAGAGAGAGAGAGAGAGAGAGAGAGAGAGAGAGAGAGAGAGAGAGAGAGAGAGAGAGAGAGAGAGAGAGAGAGAGAGAGAGAGAGAAGAGAGAGAGAGAGAGAAAAGTGAGGGGAAATGTTAAGAAAAAAAAGAGAAAAAGGGTTGTAAAAAAAGGGTAAAAAAAAGAGATGGGAAAAAGTGTTGTAAAAGAGAGAAAAAAAACAAAAGCTCTAGGAAGAAGGAAAAAAGGGAGAGGGGGAAAAGGAGAGGAAGAAAAAGGGGAAAACAGAGGTGGAAAAAGGGATAGACCGAATAAGAAAAAAAAAAACGACAAAAAATAAAAAGCTATCAAGTGATGATGTTATTGGACTAGCGACAAAAAGTGGATTAGGGAGGTAAGGGGGTGGGGTGGGGAGAGGTACGGTGGGGTCTATATTTACGTT
>NW_020869858.1:643200-648200 GCF_003789085.1 Penaeus vannamei
TGGAATGGAGATTTGGAATAAAAGCAGATAGGTATAAAATAGATTTCTCTGCATATGAAGATAATGAAAAAAGTGAAATGTATGGTATTAGATATAAGAAGAACAGGCTGATGGTATTAATAACATACATGGCAAGAACACAATAATGAAGGTGAGGTATGATAGCGAAACCTGATAATTATAAATATCACGATTCTAAGAACATGGTCATTCTAACAATTGAATGAAAACCTGAACATTAATTAACTTGATTATAGCATAGTGATAGTAATGACCTGTCTGTGGAATTATTACGAAAATGAAACTGATAACGAACTTAGAACATGACTTTGAAAATCTTTATACCATGATATTAACGGAACAAAAATGATGATTACAATTACAATATAAAAATGCTAATAAGAAGAAGAATGAAAATAACGATAATAATGATGAAGATTATTATAATAACTACAATAATAATAGTGATGATAATAATATTGGTAATAATGATAATGAAAAGAATAATAATATTGGTAATAATGATAGCTGTAGTAATGATAAGGATAAGGATAATGGTAATGATAATAATGATAAGATTAATAATAATTACAATAACAACACAAACAATAATAATAAAAACAATAATTATAATAACAATGATACTAAATCACAAAAGATAAAAAATAAATAAATAAACAGACTCGGCGATATAATAACGATAATAATGATAATAATAATGATAATAATTATAATAAAAACAACAATAATAACAGTGATGATAATAATATTGGTAATAATAATAACTGAAGTAATGATAAAGATAATAATGATAAGGTTAATAATAATTACCCTCATAACACAAACAATAATAATAAAAAACAATAATCATAATCATAATAACGATAATAACAAGGATACTAAATCACAAAAAATAAATAATAAACAGAATTACAGTCGACACTTCCTTAGCCAATTCAGCGCACACAACCAACGATATAATAATGATAATAATGATAATAATAATGATAATAATCATAATAATAACAACAATAATAACAGTGATGATAATAATATTGGTAATAATATTAAGTGAAGTAATGATAATGATAATGGTAATGATAATAACGATAAGATTAATAATAATTCCACTCATAACACAAACAATAATAATAAAAACAATAATCATAATCATAATAACGATAACAACGATAATAATAAGGATACTAAATCACAAAAGACAAAAAACAAATAAACATCATAATTATAATAACGATAACAATAAGGACACTAAATCACAAAAGACAAAAAAAAAAAAATACAAATAATAAACAGAATTACAGTCGACACTTCCTTAGCCAAGTCAGCGCACACAACCGACGATATAATAACGATAATAATGATAATAAAAATGATAATAATTATAATAATAACAACAATAATAACAGTGATGATAATAATATTGGTAATAATATTAAGTGAAGTAATGATAATGATAATGATAATGATAATAATGATAATGTTAATAATAATTACACTCATAACACAAACAATAATAATAAAAACAATAATCATAATAACGATAACAACGATAATAATAAGGATACTAAGTCACAAAAGACATAAAAACAAATAATAAACAGAATTACAGTCGACAATTCCTTAGCCAATTCAGCGCACACAACCGAGGATATAATAACGATAAAAATGATAATAATAATGATAATAATTATAATAATAACAACAATAATAACAGTGATGATAATAATATTGGTAATAATAATAATTGAAGTAATGATAAGGATAATGATAATGGTAATGATAATAATGATAAGGTTAATAATAATTACCCTCAAACACAAACAATATAATAAAACAATAATCATAATCATAATAACGATAATAACAAGGATAATAAATCACAAAAGACAAAAAAAAAAAAAAATAAACAGAATTACAGTCGACACTTCCTTAGCCAATTCAGCGCACACAACCGACGGTATAATAACGATAATAATGATAATAAAAATGATAATAATTATAATAATAACAACAATAATAACAGTGATGATAATAATATTGGTAATAATAATAACTGAAGTAATGATAATGATAATGATAATGGTAATGATAATAATGATAAGGTTAAATAATATTCCATCATAACACAAACAACAATAATAAAAAACAATAATCATAATCATAATAACGATAATAACAAGGATACTAAATCACAAAAGACAAAAAAAAAAACAAATAATAAACAGAATTACAGTCGACACTTCCTTAGCCAATTCAGCGCACACAACCGACGATATAATAACGATAATAATGATAATAAAAATGATAATAATTATAATAAAAACAACAATAATAACAGTGATGATAATAATATTGGTAATAATAATAACTGAAGTAATGATAATGATAATGGTAATGATAATAATGATAAGGTTAATAATAATTCCATTCATAACACAATCAATAATAATAAAAACAATAATCATAATCATAATAACAATAATAACAAGGATACTAAATCACAAAAAAAAAACAAATAATAAACAGAATTACAGTCGACAATTCCTTAGCCAATTCAGCGCACACAACCAACGATATAATAATGATAATAATAATGATAATAATTATAATAATAACAACAATAATAACAGTGATGATAATAATATTGGTAATAATAATAATTGAAGTAATGAGAATGAGAATGATAATGGTAATGATAATAACGATAAGGTTAATAATAATTACCCTCATAACACAAACAATAATAATAAAAAACAATAATCATAATCATAATAACGATAATAATAAGGATACTAAATCACAAAAGACAAAAAAAAAATAATAATAATAAACAGAATTACAGTCGACACTTCCTTAGCCAATTCAGCCCACACAACCAACGATATAATAACGATAATAATGATAATAATAATGATAATAATTATAATAATAACAACAATAATAACAGTGATGATAATAATATTGGTAATAATAATAATTGAAGTAATGATAATGATAAGGATAATGGTAATGATAATAATGATAAGGTTAATAATAATTCCATTCATAACACAAACAATAATAATAAAAACAATAATCATAATCATAATAACGATAATAACAAGGATACTAAATCACAAAAGACAAAAAAAAAAAAAATAGAATTACAGTCGACACCTCCTTAGCCAATTCAGCGCACACAACCAACGATATAATAACGATAATAACGATAATAATAATGATAATAATTATGATAATAACAACAATAATAACAGTGATGATAATAATATTGGTAATAATAATAATTGAAGTAATGATAAGGATAATGATAATGGTAATGATAATAACGATAAGGTTAATAATGATTACATTTATAACACAAACAATAATAATAAAAAACAATAATCATAATCATAATAACGATAACAACGATAATAATAAGGATACTAAATCACAAAAGACAAAAAACAAATAAACATCATAATCATAATAACGATAATAACAAGGATACTAAATCACAAAAAAAACAAATAATAAACAGAATTACAGTCGACACTTCCTTAGCCAATTCAGCGCACACAACCGACGATATAATAACGATAATAATGATAATAATAATGATAATAATTATAATAATAACAACAATAATAACAGTGATGATAATAATATTGGTAATAATAATAACTGAAGTAATGATAATGAAAATAATGATAAGGTTAATAATAATTCCATTCATAACACAAACAGTAATAATAAAAAACAATAATCATAATCATAATAACAATAATAACAAGGATACTAAATAACAGAAGAAAAAAAAAAAATAAATAAATAAAAAATAAACAGAATTACAGTCGACACCTCCTTAGCCAATTCAGCGCACACAACCGAGGATATAATAATGATAATAATAATGGTAATAATTATAATAATAACAACAATAATAACAGTGATGATAATAATATTGGTAATAATAATAATTGAAGTAATGAGAATGAAAATGATAATGATAATGGTAATGATAATAACGATAAGGTTAATAATAATTACACTCATAACACAAACAATAATAATAAAAAACAATAATCATAATCATAATAACGATAATAACAAGGATACTAAATCACAAAAGACAAAAAAACAAATAACAGAATTACAGTCGACAATTCCTTAGCCAATTCAGCGCACACAACCGACGATATAATAACGATAATAATGATAATAATAATGATAATAATTATAATAATAACAACAATGATAACAGTGATGATAATAATATTGGTAATAATAATAACTGAAGTAATGATAATGATAATAATGATAAGGTTAATAATAATTAGACTCGTAACACAAACAATAATGATAAAAACAATAATCATAATCATAATAACGATAATAATAAAGATACTAAATCACAGAAGACAAAAAAAATAAATAAATAAATAAAAAATAAACAGAATTACAGTCGACACTTCCTTAGCCAATTCAGCGCACACAACCAACGATATAATAACGATAATAATGATAATAATTATAATAATAACAACAATAATAACAGTGATGATAATAATATTGGTAATAATAATAACTGAAGTAATGATAATGATAAGGATAATGGTAATGATAATAATGATAAGGTTAATAATAATTACACTCATAACACAAAACAATAATAATAAAAACAATTATAATCATAATAACGATAATGATAAGGACACTAAATCACAAAAGACAAAAAAAAAAAATAATAATAATAAACAGAATTACAGTCGACACTTCCTTAGCCAATTCAGCGCACACAACCGACGATATAATAACGATAATAATGATAATAATAATGATAATAATTATAATAATAACAATAATAACAGTGATGATAATAATATTGGTAATAATAATAACTGAAGTAATGATAAAGATAATAATGATAAGGTTAATAATAATTACCCTCATAACACAAACAATAATAATAAAAAACAATAATCATAATCATAATAACG
>NW_020869858.1:659215-671532 GCF_003789085.1 Penaeus vannamei
CCCACAGCCACACACATACATACCCACAGCCACACACATACATACCCACAGCCACACACATACATACCCACAGCCACACACATACATACCCACAGCCACACACATACATACCACAGCCACACACATACATACCCACAGCCACACACATACATACCCACAGCCACACACATACATACCCACAGCCACACACATATAGATACCCACAGCCACACACATGCATACCCACAGCCACAAACACACATACCCACAGCCACACACACATACCCTCAGCCACACACACATACCCACAGCCACACACACACACCCACAGCCACACAACACATACCCACAGCCACACACACACATACCACAGCCACGCGCACATACCCAGCCACACATATACACATACCCACAGCCACACATATACACAAACCCACAGCCACACATATACACATACCCACAGCCACACATATACACATACCCACAGCCACACATATACACATACCCACAGCCACACATACACATACCCAGCCACACATATACACATACCCACAGCCACACATATACACATACCCACAGCCACACATATACACATACCCACAGCCACACATATACACATGCCCACAGCCACACATATACACATGCCCACAGCCACACATATACACATACCCACAGCCACACATATACACATGCCCACAGCCACACATACACATACCCACAGCCACACATATACACATACCCACAGCCACACATATACACATACCCACAGCCACACATATACACATACCCACAGCCACACATATACATATACCCACAGTCACACATATACACATACCCACAGCCACACATATACACATACCCACAGCCACACACATACACATACCCACAGCCACACACATATACACATACCCACAGCCACACATATACACATACCCACAGCCACACACATACACATACCCACAGCCACACACATATACACATACCCACAGCCACACATATACACATACCCACAGCCACACATATACACATACCCACAGCCACACATATACACATACCCACAGCCACACATATACACATACCCACAGCCACACATATACACATACCCACAGCCACACATATACACATACCCACAGCCACATATACACATGCCCACAGCCACACATATACACATGCCCACAGCCACACACACACATGCCCACAGCCACACACACACATGCCCACAGCCACACACACACATGCCCACAGCCACACACACACATGCCACAGCCACACATATACACATACCCGCAGCCACACATATACACATACACACAGCCACACATATACATATACACACATATACACATACCCACAGCCACACATATACACATACCCACAGCCACACATATACACATACCCACAGCCACACATATACACATACCCACAGCCACACATATACACATACCCACAGCCACACATATACACATGCCCACAGCCACACATGTACACATACCCACAGCCACACATATACACATACCCACAGCCACACATACACATACCCACAGCCACACATACACATACCCACAGCCACACATATACACATACCCACAGCCACACATATACACATACCCACAGCCTCACATATACACATACACAGCCACACATATACACATACCACAGCCACACATATACACATACCCACAGCCACACATATACACATACCCAAGCCACACATATACACATACCCACAGCCACACATATATACATACCCACAGCCCACACATATACACATACCCACAGCCACACATACACATACCCACAGCCACACATATACACATACCCACAGCCACACACATACACATACCACAGCCACACACATACACATACCCACAGCCACACACATACACATACCCACAGCCACACACATACACATACCCACAGCCACACATATACACATACCCACAGCCACACAATATACACATACCCACAGCCACACATATACACATACCCACAGCCACACATATACACATACCCACAGCCACACATATACACATACCCACAGCCACACATATACACATACCCACAGCCACACATATACACATACCCACAGCTACACATACACATACCCACAGCCACACATACACATAACCACAGCCACACATATACACATACCCATAGCCACACATACATATACCCCACAGCCACACATATACACATACCCACAGCCACACATATACACATACCCACAGCCACACATATACACATATCCACAGCCACACATATACACATACCCACAGCCACACATATACACATACCCAGCCACACATATACACATACCCAGCCACACATATACACATACCCACAGCCACACATATACACATACCCACAGCCACACACGTGACCACAGTCACACATGCATATCCACAGTCTCTCACACACAAAACCACATACACTCACACACAACCACACACACAAATACAGCCACACACACACAAAGACAACCACACAAACACACACAACCACACACATACACAATCACACAAAACACACAAACCGCAAGCACACAAACACACACAACCACACACACGCAAACACAGCCACACACAGCCACACACAACCACACACACACAAAACAGCCACACAAACACAGCCACACACAACCACACATACGCAAACACAGCCACACAAACACACACAACCACACACATACATACAATTACGCACATACACACAACCACACACACAACCACACACACACACACACACAACCACACACATACACACAACCACACACATACACACAACCACACACATACACACAACCACACACATACACACAACCACACACACCACACAACCACACACACACACACAACCACACACACACACACACAACCACACACACACACAACCAACACACACACACAACCACACACACACACACCCACACACACACACACAACCACACACACACAAACAACGCATACCACCACAACCAACACACAACAACACACAACCACACACACATACACAACACACACAACCACACACACACACAACACCACACAGCACAACACTCACATAACCCACAACTCAGTCACGCACCATAACCACACATACACCACCTACCCATACCCACAACGAAACACACAGCCACACATAAATACCCACAGCCACGCACATATACCCACAGCCACACACATATACCCACAGCCACAACAACATATACCCACAGCCACACACGTATACCCACAGCCACACACATATACCCACAGCCACACACATATACCCACAGCCACACACATATACCCACAGCCACACACATATACCCACAGCCACACATATACCCACAGCCACACACATATACCCACAGCCACACATATACACACAACCACACACATACACACAACCACGCACACACATACCCACAGCTACACTCACATACCCACAACTGCAGTCACGCACACAACCACACATACCCACCTACCCATACCCACAACGAAACACACAGCCACACATAAATACCCACAGCCACGCACATATACCCACACCACACACATATACCCACAGCCACACACGTATACCCACAGCCACACACATATACCCACAGCCACACACATATACCCACAGCCACACACATATACCCACAGCCACACACATACCCACAGCCACACACACATACCCACGGCCACACACATACCCACGGCCACACACATACCCACGGCCACACACATACCCACGGCCACACACATACCCACGGCCACACACATACCCACGGCCACACACATACCCACAGCCACAGACATACCCACAACCACACACATACCCATGGCCACACACAAACCCACAGCCACACGCATACCCACAGCCACAGACATACCCACAGCCACAAGCCACAGACATACCACAGCCACAAGCCACAGACATACCCACAGCCACAAGCCACAGACATACCCACAGCCACAAACCACAGACATACCCACAGCCACAGACATACCCACAGCCCCACACATACCCACAGCCCCACACATTCCCACAGCCACACACGCATACCCACAGCCACACATACATGCCCACAGCACACATGCATATCCACAGTCCCTCACACACACACAACCACACACACACAAACACAGCCACACACACACAAACACAGCCACACAAACACACACAGCCACACAAACACACAACCACACAACACACAACCACACAAACACACACAACACACAAACACACACAACCACACACAACCACACACACAAACACGCCACACAGCCACAACATACACACAACCACACACATTTACACAATCACACACATACACACAACCACACATATACACACAACCACACATATACACACAACCACACATATACACACAACCACACACACACACACAACCACACACACACACACAACCACACACACACACACAACACACACACACACAACCACACACACACACACACAACCACACACACGCACAACCACACACACACGCACAACCAACACACACGCACAACCACACACACACGCACAACACACACAAACACACACACACACACACACACACACACACACACACACACACACACACACACACACACACACACACACACACATATTTTATTTACATGTACGGGTTTTCAAAGATTTGGAATATATAGTCTGATATATTGATTATTATTTAGCTTTGCAGATTATCCTGTTCATGGTAAAATATTCCAGGAAACACTCAAGCAGAATTGAAATATTTTCATATTTTTTCTGCTTTGTTTAATGTTACATAATGATAGCCTAGAATGCTGTAAATAATATACAGTGTCTGATTTTGGATAGACAAAAAATCAAATAAACTTTGTAAAAAAGAAAAAAAAATTATATAATATATATATATATATATATATATATATATATATATAATATATATATATATATATATTATATATATAATATATATATATATATATATATATATATATATATGTATATATATATATATATATATATATATATATATATATATATATATATATATATATATATATATATATATATATATAGTATATATGTATTATTACACTTTGATTTATATTTTTAATAACCATTTTTTCCTTGTGAAGGAATCATGCCCGGTGTCTTTGCCAGGTAACTTTGAACTCGTAAGGAATAAAGTAGTATAGCTAAATCAGTCGTGAAGACCAGCATATTTTCATTGTAATATATGAGTATGGCACCTTAGGAAATATTTTGATTTTTTGAAAATAAAATGGAATTTGTTGAAAATGGCAGGGAATATGGAATGGTGCGACAGCTTTTCCTTTTCTTTGCAAGGAACCATGCACTTGAAAGACCTCAAGCAGTTAGCACTGGCATTGATAATAATTTCATAAAATGCTTGAAGAATAAATGCCATTTTGATATTGCTCTTAATGCACTGATGTATTAGAAATCTTGTCAGGCTTGGTTACTGCTTGCAGGCAGTAGAGTATGGGAATACATTTTCCATTTATGTTGCTGTCATTGAATATATAGTTTTTCATTGCTTCTTTCATATTCTAATATTTTAGGAACTGGCTTTGCTTAGATGAGATATTAACATCAAGTGGATAAAAGAGCAAAATAGGCTGACAGATAGAACACTCTCACTAAATCCTATGTCTTTTTTAAGTGTACAGCAGCAAATAGATTTTATTATTGCTTGGTTGAAAATTTGTCCATTCTCAGTTGTTTTTTTAAGTCAAAAATACACTTGAGGCTGTATTTTTTAAGAATTATCATCACTGTGTCAGTTATAGACTGATTAGCCTTACCAATTTATCATTTATGATGTAATAATCATCAATTCATCATGAATCAGATGTTTATCATCACCAACTTGTCACCCTCTACAGGCCATATAGGTCATGATGTCGATTGCCTCCGTTTTACATTAATCACAGTTTCTTGTTTGTTTTTTGTATCTCTCATAGCGAGGAAGGATTCTTTGAAGAAGGTGAGGTCTTTTCTCTGAATACGAGTTCCTTGTTATACAGGTACAGAGGGGAAGGTGAAATTTACAAGGTGATATAAACCATAAAAAAAAAAGTGTGAATACAGAACAGATTATAAAAGGACGAGGGTATAATCTTTGCGAGGGAAATCCTTAAGAACCAAAATTTATGAAAAGGGAGTTGAGCTATAATGGATTATTCATTTGTTATCAAAGTATTTTTTCCTGCAATCTCTTCGTAATGAATGATGAACATAGATCATCACCAAATAAACAAAGAAAGAAATAAACAGACAAATAGCAAGGGCAGGTACAAAGGTTGTCTAATATAAAAGCAATGGATATTTTAAAGTACACCCTTCATATTTATTCATTTATCCATTGTTGTATATTTTTAGAAATTTAAAGCCAAAGACTAACACCTTAGTCATTACATATAAAAGAATGACAAGAATATAAGTGATTATAAGTATTTTCAGTGATGACTTTTAACTTGCCTTTACAGCTTAAACCTACGGAACAGCTCAACGAAGACATGGACAAGATGTTTGAGGGTCAAGCCAGCGAAGATTTCTCGCTTGACCAGCTGTCCTCGGCAACTGATGTCACGGCCTCTTGGACCCCAGGCTATAGTGATGAGTCCCAGGTCCGCGATATGTCTGAGCTGAGACTCCGTGAGATGGATATTGACTGTGAGTTCAAAGAATGTTTGCCTATAAAGTGTTTCCTTAGATCATTCTTTCTTTCCTTTTGTTTTAAAGAATAGTGGTTGATGTTTCTGATATAAAAGTTATGAGACTGTTGTTACAAATTACTTTGGATGTCATTGATACAAACTACTTTGGATGATATATGTGATATCCTATTAATTTGTACGTACTGGAAAGCACATTGTACCACCAAATATATCTGTGAGTGAGTGAGTGAGTGAGTGAGAGACTGCATAACATATACCAGTCAAACCATAATCACCCTCCTAATGTTGCAGATCATGCAAGTGACAGCTTCCCTCACATGCATCACACTCTGAAGCCACACCGAGTGCGTCGCAAGAGCCACCGCACTAGCGATGATGCCCCTCCCCCTTACTCAAGCATTGTAAGTGCACTTTTGCTTAATTTAAGCCAAGTAAAGTGAACAATATGTAGATAGATCAATCAAAATAAGCAGAAGGTATGGTAGGTTCTTGTAGTCCTAATCCATGCTTCTGAGTTTCTGTATTTCAGCTTTTGTTACAGTGCTTCTTGCTAGATAGGCAATGGGATGCTTTTAAAATTGAATAAGTTTGAAAAAGGATGAATTCCCAAGAACATTGTTTTTCATCTTGTTGAGAAATGTAATAAATCTGATGAAACAAAGGTGTATATGTAGAAATAGATAATATGGTCTGTAATAGATTTCAGTGTAACCAAAAAAATCAATGTTGTATATGAGGTTTGTACCTAGATATGATTAATCTAAAATGTATATTTAAGTCTGTTTACTCCTATGATATATTTGATACTTAAATGTATGTTGCATTGATTACATTACATCACAAACTACAGTCTTATAATTTGAATGTGTATTTATCAGTATTAAATCATCTGATCTGAATGGTAATTTAGGGATAGACTTGTACAAAGATTTTTTATTGTTAATCACAGGAAAGCAAGGAAGAAGCTAATACTGGTGCTGTGAGTTTCGAAGTAGGGGACCCTGATCTGCCAGAAGGGTGGTCTGTTGGGTAAGTGTTTCCATGGCTAGTCTTTTCATCATTTGGTCTTTTTACATTGTTTTTTATGTTGCAGTCTTCAGAGGTGCAGGGTGTATGTATGTTTTTAAAGGAATTTTATAGGAGTTTGGCTACTCAAAGGTTTTTGCTGCTTTTGCAGTACAACTAATGTTAGGCTGCCTATTTGCTGGAAACAAAGCATTCAGATTTCTTGATAACATATTGTTGTATATTTTTAGCAGTTACTATGAAAAGAAACCAAACAACAATATGAAAATGTTTCAAACTTCTCAAGAATTCTTCTTCTGACATAGCAAATAACCAAATGGATATTTAAAGAAAGTTTTAATAAGATTATACAGTAGCAGAGAGACTATAGGACCAAGAAGTGAATCAAGTACCTGGAGGAGGGGTTAAGGTTAAAGAGATAGGGAAAGCTTTACTTACCAGTGACGATGTAAGGTCACCCAAGCTCCATTGACCAGCACTTGGGTTGAAATTAGGTAATTTTCTAATTTCTAGCAGTTCCTACATTTTCCATTTGTAATGAAAACTAATGTTTATAAATTGAAGAAATTACAGGAACTGAAATTAGAGAAAGGAGACATAAATGAGTCAAGTAGAGAATATGAATGAGTAGTTGTATTTGTGTGCAGGGCTGGCTTTTGGCATAAAACATGCAGGCAGTTGTTTAGGATGCCACCATCTGTAGCAGGATACGCTCAGTAAAAAAAGTAAATGATAAAGGCAAAAAATTCAGATGTAAAAATATACAGATGAGTGCCCTTCCCTTTTTTGTACAACGCTGTGATGTCAGTCTGCCACGATAAGTTTGTATTATACTTGTACATTATGTGGAGAACGAAGATGATGGTGGTGGAGGGGACTAATTTTTAATTTGATACACCAAAATGATAATAGCCTTCTCTGCTTTTGTGTGTGAATGTGTGTGTGTGAATGTGTGTGTGTGTGTGTGTGTGTGTGTGTGTGTGTGTGTGTGTGTGTGTGAATGTGTGTGTGTGTGTGTGTGAATGTGTGTGTGTGTGTGTGTGATGTGTGTGTGTGTGTGTGTGTGTGTGTGTGTGTGTGTGTGTGAATGTGTGTGTGTGTGTGTTGTGTGTGTGTGTGTGTGTGTGTGTGTGTGTGTGTGTGTGTGTGTGTGTGTGTGTGTGTGTGTGTGTGTGTGTGTGTGTGAATGTGTGTGTGTGTGTGTGCGTGTGTGTGTGTGTGTGTGTGTGTGTGTGTGTGTGTGTGAGGGTGTCTGAGAGTTGTGTGTGTGTGTGTCTGTAAGTGTGTGTGTCTGTAAGTGTGTGTGTGTGTGCGTGTGTGTGTGTGTGTGTGTGTGTGTGTGTGTGAGTGTGTGTGTGTGTGTGTGTGTGTGTGTGTGTGTGAATGTGTGTGTGTGTGTGTGTGTGTGTGTGTGTGTGTGTGTGTGTGTGTGTGTGCGCGTGTCTGTGAGTGTGTGTGTGTGTGCGTGTCTGTGAGTGTGTGTGTGTGTGTGTCTGTGAGTGTGTGTGTGTGTGATTGTTTTGTATGAATTGGTTATTGAGTAAGATTTTCTGTTTAGTAAATCTTTTCTTGGTAAAGTCTGGATGAAAGCCTTGTGCTCAGTAGAAATTCATGTAATTAAGCTTCAGATGTAGGGTACAGTTTCAGAGTTTACCTTTTGCTTTCTAATATTTCATGTTTTCAGAAAGTAATTAAATAACGCTATTTTGTTTTATCTGCTCTGAGTAAGTTATTAATTTTCTGTTGTTGGTGTCCCTCCGGTACATGTAAATATACTGGAATATGTGATAGTATTTTTTCTCCCATATACTTGGTCATTTTCTAAAGAATAGATTATCAATACCTTTCAGTAATTTTTGCACTGATATTTATTGTGCTTAAAGATTAAGCAATATGATTTGAGGTATAGTATGTGCTCTACATGTATTTTTTCAGGATATTTTTTGAATATTCTGTATGTCCATTCTCCTTAGAATGTAGCAATAGCTATTAAAACAAGTAACTGGTCCTCCCAACTGCTCATCAGTAGCACTGTGTCTCAGTAATACATTTTCCTGGGACATCCCAGGGATGTGGAATATGATGGCCAGCGTAGTGTGTGCAGGTCGGCAGTTTGGGGTTTTTACACATGGCCAGTTCCTCAAGAACGGGCATCCAGTGACAGTATACAGAGTTTTCACACAGTCCATGTACTGTCAGCCATCCCCAAGTCACCCAGTGAATCATCTAGCAGTATTTTATCGGATTTTGCGTAAGCACGAGTGACGGAGGTAGTTAATGGATTGTGTTGCGTTGCTTTCCCTAGAGCTTAGTTTAGCTGTCTTGTCTAGGAGTTACAACATTGGATTTGTTACCAGTTCAATCAAATGATATGCTCAGATGGAAGTAATTTTTTTCTCTTTCAATGAAGCATCAAAAGCAGGATGCAGTAAAGGTGTTGTAACTGATATGGAGCTCATTAAGTGACGAGTTGTCTTTTTTATGTTTTTTGTTTGCACTCGTGTTATGTTTGCTTTTATGCCTTTTTTAGAAGTTAGCAGTTTAGATTTTTTTGTTTTTGCATGATAAAGGTTACTAATGATTTATCTTGTGTTGCCAGTTTGATCTCTCACCAAACATTGGTTTTTCAAGCTGGGACCAGATTGTAAAACTAAATTTTGTGTATATTGTATATTGTAAATAGGATGAAAATTCTCAGAACACTCTTAAACAATCTTTGATTCCACAGAATGGAAGTCTTGTTTTTCATAGAACAGTAAGAAGGATTTAATTTTAGAAATCTTATTAATGTTAAGGATCAGAAATGTTATATTTTGTGGTACAATTAAAGAGGATTGTAAAGACCATTGAGGAACATGGAGTTAAGTTATTTAAGAGTATTTTGCAATAAGGAAATTAAAAGAAAGAGTTAGTATTGTGATATATAGGGATAGAGGAACTGCTAAAATTAAAAGATATTTGAGTGGGATTGATTACAGTGAAACTAATTTATTACACAAGATATTGTTTTTGAATCTTCAGCCTTCGGTAACCTAATTTCTAATAGATATGCATCTCCAGTGTATTTATATTTAATTTTTGAATTTTTGTTTGGTTATTCTTTCAGCAAGGCCTAGATTTAGTTGCATGTGTTTGCAGAGATATGCTTAGTGTGATTTTCTTATCATTATTTAGGGAAAGGAAATTGGCATCAAAAATGCTTGATTGAACAGTGTTTTACTGATACTACTTTCTTGTAGGTATCAGTATAAATATATACTGTATAAAATGAAAGTTATGACTAGTTATAAGTTATATATTTGTTTAAGAATTTGAAGTTGAAAGCATGATCCTTATTTATATGTGCTGTTGTTTATTTGAAAAATAGTTTTAAATCTTCCTTCATCCTTTCCTGCACAATAGGCTAAGCTTTATATGAGAATGGAATTTTTTTCTCTCTCTTTTTTTCTAAGTCTTACTTTCCCCATGTATGTATAAGAATAGCTTTTTGCAGTTGCCTCATAAGGCTTTTCACAAAAGGTGAACAAGTGAAAATAGGACATGAAAGTTTTAGCCCTCTCTTGCTCAGTGTCCTCGTTCACAGAAAACATGTCAAGAAGGATGCGAGCAAGCAGCCGCAAACACCGAGGAAGGATGAGGAAGAGCCAGAGAGTGACAATGACGACGAGGAGTCTTCCCCTCTGCTTGGAGAGGACAATAAGCTCAAGTAAGTTAATCCAATCACCCAATTTGGTACAAATATGTGCCATGCTTACAGTTGTCTAAGTGTATTTATTGTCTTTGCACATGGCTCAATAAGTACTTAGTCACCAAGAAGTCATTTGTTAGTCATACCTATCTCGCCTGTTTAGCCTTTACTTGTTTTTTTGAACACATCTTTTGTATTATTCTATTGTCTGTCATGTTACTGATAATTTGATAACAATTTATTAATCATATTGTCAATAAGAATAATAATTGTATCAATATGTGTGGCACTAGAAGGAAAAACATATTTTGCTCTCTCTCTGTCTTTTGCTCTCTCTCTGTCTCTTTTGCTCTCTCTCTGTCTCTTTTGCTCTCTGTCTCTCTCTCTTTTGCTCTCTGTCTCTCTCTCTTTTGCTCTCTCTCTCTTTTGCTTTCTCTCTCTCTCTCTGTCTTTTGCTTTCTCTCTCTCTCTCTCTTTTGCTTTCTCTCTCTCTCTCTCTCTTTTGCTCTCTCTCTCTCTCTCTCTCTCTCTCTCTCTCTCTTCTCTCTCTCTCTCTCTCTCTCTCTCTCTCTCTCTCTCTCTCTCCTTCTCTCTCTCTCTCTCTCTCTCTCCCTCCCTCTCTCTCTCTCTTTTGCTCTTTTGCTCTCTTCTCTCTCTCTCTCTCCTCTCTCTCTCTCTCTCTCCTCTCTCTCTCCTCTCTCTCTCTCTCTCTCTCTCTCTCTCTCTCTCTCTCTCTCTCTCTTCTCTTTTTTGCTCTTTTGGCTCTCTCTCTCTCTCTCTCTCCTCCTCTCCTCTCTCTTTTGCTCTCTCTCTCTCTCTCTCTCTCTCTTTTGCTCTCTCTCTCTCTCTCCTCTTTGCTTTCTCGCTCTCTCTCTCTCTCTTTTGCTCTCTCTCTCTCTCTCTCTCTCTTTTGCTCTCTCTCTCTCTCTCTCTCTCTCTCTCTCTCTCTCTCTGCT
>NW_020869858.1:679132-681632 GCF_003789085.1 Penaeus vannamei
TTTCATTGCTTAATCTATTTTTATAAATAGATAGGAAAAAGAAGAAAAGAAAAAAGAAGAAATGTCTTGAGGTAGTATAAACTGTACTCCAACTGTAATGTGGGTACATACTAAGTACTACCACTATTTCAGAAACAGCTTTGCTGTATTTTTTAAGATCTTGACATAGAGTAAAATATATATTGTATCAACTGTTTTGATATATCTTATTTGAAAATTATTGTAGTGGATTGGAGAATCCAATTTTTTTCTTACCTTTCTGTGACTGTTAATGTAAAGTAAATCATAGTACTGAGTTGTTTTGCACTAAATGTAACATAACACTTACAGTAATTTTAGTAAAGTTGATATTTCTGTAGTAGGACTCTCTTAAGTAGAACTTATGGATCATATAAGTGTACAAGTTTACAAAAGATGACAGGATTTTGTTCTAAGAAGAAAGGAATGTCCTTTCTCAGCAAATCTCTAGTATTCACATTATACATGTGTGAATCTTTATCCAATTTTATATACAAGGCTCTGCATTACATTATATTTATGGGGTAGAAAAGAATTATTCAATAAAACAACATTTTCCCTGCTGTAAATCTCTATTCATCTTCACAAATGATGAAGTTCAGCATCTTAATAAGAGGGTCCACTCAGGTGTTGGATGTAGTGATGCCTATGAATTTTACAGTTGGCAGCCTGATACAGCGTTTGCTGAGCATAAGCCAACTTTGTATTTGATAAGGTAACACATGCTTTGACATGAGAGATATGAATCAGAATGAGAATAACACGTTTGTTTACAAGAATGTGTTGATACGCATTTTTTAAGATTTATTTTTTTTTTTACATGTTTTTGTCACAGCCAATAAATTGGAGACTGAAAACAGTGCTTTGACATATGACCCTTAATTTTGACATTGTCGTATCACTGTAGCATAGCAACATACTCTGCTTCATTATAGTGTTTATTTATATTAATAGTG
The DNA here is from genome assembly GCF_003789085.1 of Penaeus vannamei. Taxonomy (NCBI): domain Eukaryota; kingdom Metazoa; phylum Arthropoda; class Malacostraca; order Decapoda; family Penaeidae; genus Penaeus; species Penaeus vannamei. The sequence continues at coordinate 680,107 of NW_020869858.1, forward strand.
AAATTTTAAATATTTCCTTTATCCATTATCATAGAATATCTGTTTAGTTGCTCTGCTTATTTGATAGTTGTAATCCCAGTGTATGCATCATAAGCCATTCTCCAATTGATTTGTACATTTTATTTGTACTTATTTGCCATTAAAACTTTTTAGTGCTAAAATAATACCAGGTGTATGAACATTTTGGCTTTTCAGTTACATGGATATTTTTATTTTTTCTAATTTCATTTGATGTTTATTACATGTATGTTTTCTGGTTCTTTAGATAACATAGATGTAGTGAGTTTAATGTTAATTAGTGTGGAATAGCATGAGCATGATTTTGTCGTTTGTTAATACTTTTAGCTCAAAAAAGAAAAAGATAGAAGTACTGGATATTGACTTGTACACTAAAACCCATTAGATTGGTCAAGTCTCACTGATGATAGTAGATTTAATGAGCCTTTATGATATAATATAGTAATTGCTGTATTATATTTTTTATTTGTAGTATATAGCATAATATTCCTCACATAATACATTCAAATTAAATTTTGTTAATTTTGATGATTTCATACTATCATAATCTAGTTAGCCTTTGTACTGTACTTGATATACATTTATTTATTTAGAGGATGTTATATATTTTCCCCCTAAAATCACAGAGGATTTGCTTTATTTAAACCCAAAGAAAAGGAAAAAAGTTAAGCTAATAGAGTTTTTACACAAAAGCCTTTGAAAGTCACCCGGAAAGGAGACATGATCATTTTAATCAACTGTACAAGTTCCTAAGATAGTATATTGTTAAAAAAAAGAAGAAAGAAAATGTGATTATAACTTCTAAAAGATGTATATATTTTTGTAGCTATTCTGTAGTGGGGCTAGCAAAATGAATCTTTATTTAGTCTCCCAATTGTATATGTTAGATTTATTTTTATTTCTTCTGTAGTTGTAGATTGTAAGTGAAATCAGTCTTCTATTGTCGGTGAATAAACCAGATTTTTTCCAGTAGTTGTTGATAGTTGTGGATTGCCAAGGAAATCATTAACTTCTCCATAACTGCAAAGTTGTTTATTCTTTTAACTGGACTGGAGATAATGAAATAAATTATTGATCATTCAGGCGAAGCCACCGTCGTCGTCGCGACTCTGTGGAGGATCCATCCTGGCGCCGTCATGCTGGAAGCGAGCATGAACTGCAGACATATGCTTCCAAGGCCATTCACGAGGAGGTGGACTATCTCAAGGAACACGATTTGGATGACATTGCAAGTGAGTTTTTTTATATTATAATTATTTTTACTTGTCTATTTTTATTCCTGTATACATCTTTTGCATCTTTTTGTTACCTTTTTGTTACTTTGTCTTAGCCGTTGTGTGTTACTTTCTCTTAGTCTGTCACCCTCTCTTTGCCTTACTCCCTTTCATCCTTTGCCTCTGGCAATTTCTCTAGTATCTCTCTCTTTTAGCTTCTCTCTCTCCCTCTCTCCTCTTTGTGTGTCTCTCCTCCCCTTCTCTCCCTTGCTCATCTTTCTATCCAGTCTAGCT
>NW_020869858.1:685679-698179 GCF_003789085.1 Penaeus vannamei
CCCTCTCTCCCTCCCTCCTCTCTCCCTCTCTCCTCCCTCCTCTCTCCCTCTCTCCCTCCTCCCTCTTCTCTCCTCCTTCCCTCTCTCCTCTCTCTCCTTCCCTCTCTCTCTCTCTCTCTCTCTCTCTCTCTCTCTCTCCTCTCTCTCTCTCTCTCTCTCTCTCTCTCTCTCTCTCTCTCTCTCTTCTCTCTCTCTCTCTTCTCTCTCTCTCTCTCTCTTCTCTCTCTCTCTCTCTCTCTCTCCTCTCCTCCTCTCTCTCTCTCTCTCTCTCTTCTCTCTCTCTCTCCTCTCTCTCTATTACACAAGCTATCCTGTATTCTTCCCCCTCCCATCCCCCCCCATTCCTCGCAAGGCGTCGTCGGTTCTGGTTCCCGCCGGGAGTTCCCCGAGCTGGAGGAATGTCGGGGCGCGCTTGCGAAAAGGGCCTTGCGCATTTTGGCCGTCCTCTTTTTTCTCGCGCTTCTTTTTTTTCTTTTATTTCTTTTATTTTTATCTTTATGATTTTCTTCTTTTTTTCTTCTTTTTGTATTTTCTTCTTTTTTCTTTTTCTTTTTCTATTTCTTTTCTTTTCCTTTTTTTTTCCCGCGCGAGTTCGATTGTTTAAGGTCAGTCGAACGGGTGAGGTGTCCGTGTCCTTACCGGGGGTGGGGGGAGTGGGGTAGGAGGGAGTAGGGGTGCGTAATTATATTTTTGTCTTAGCTTGTCAATTCGTGATTAAATATTCTTTTTTTTTGTGGTTTCTGTTTTGGGCGAGTCTGTGGCGGGATTTGAGCCCGAGTGCCCGCTTGTGGTTTGTTTGTTTGTTTGGGATCCTGTGGGGGGGAGGAGGTCGTTGTTGCCACGTGTGCGCTTTTGGCATTCTGGGAGATTTTTAGTGCCCTTCCTTTCGTTAATTTTATTATCTATCTATTTATCTATATATTACTCTTCGTTTGATTTCTTCCTCAATATTCGTCTTTCTTTAGTGTTGTCTTTTCTTTCCTTGATTTTGTGTTTCCCACTTGCTGGCTATTATTCGCTCCGTTCCTTCTCTCATTCGCTCTCTCTTCTTCCTTTATCCCTCGCCATGAACAGGTTCTTCCCTCTTTCTCTCTGTTCTCCATTATTCCCTTATTTTACCTTTCATCTCTCTCTCTCATTATTCCCTCTTTTCTCTCTCTCCTCTCTCTCTCTCTCTCTCTCTCTCTCTATCTATATCTATCTATCCATCTTCTATCTCTCTATCTTCTCTCTCTCTCTCTCTCTCTCTCTCTCTCTCTCTCTCTCTCTCTCTCTCTCTCTCTCTCTCTCTCTCTCTCTCTCTATCTCTATCTCTATCTCTATCTCTATCTCTATCTCTCTCTCTATCTCTCTCTCTCTCTCTCTCTCTCTCTCTCTCTCTCCTCTCTCTCTCTACTCTCTCTCTCTCTCCTCCTCTCTCTCTCTCTCTTTCCTCTCTCCTCTCTTCCTCTCCTTCCTCTCCCTCTCTCCCTCTCTCCCCTCCCTCCCCTCCCCTCCCTCCCTCCCTCCCTCCCTCCCTCCCTAACCACCCACCTTCCCTCCTCCCTCTCCCCTCCCTTATCCCTCGCCCCCTCCTTCCCTTTCACTCATGCCCCCCTCCCCCTCCCCTCGTCCCCTCTTTCCCACCCCTTCCCCTCCCCTCTTTTCCTCACCCTTTCCCTCGTCCCTCCTCCCTCTTCCCCTCCCCTCCTCCCTCCCCCTCCTCCCCCCCCTCCCCCTCCCTCTCCCCTCCTCCCTCACCCCCTCCTCCCTCTGTCGCTGCGGGCGTAGCGTCGTGTTGCGGTGAGGAAACTCGGTAACGGCGAGCGTGGGTGATGATGATGATGATGGCGGCTGCCGTGGCGATGGTGCCAGTCGTGTCACTGCCATTTTCCACGATGCTCACGAGGCGTAAAACGTGGCGAGGTGAGTGAACCCGAGACACTGGGTGAGAAACGATGTCAGATGTTCAATTCTCGATGTGAACACGACAGAGAGGCTCACGCGCGCACGTGCAGGCCCGCGCATTCCTCCAAGGTGAGGCGAGATGGAGAAGAGAGCGACGCGGGCTGTCATAAAACTGTTGCCTAATGAAATGTGTCTGTGTTCTGTGTCTGTGTCTGTGTCTGTGTGGTGTGCGTGTGCGTGTGCGTTTGCGGTGGTTTTGGTGCGTGTGCGGTGTGGCGTTGTGGCCGTGTGTGTGTGTGTGTGTGTGTGTGTGTGTGGTGTTGTGTGGCGTGTGTGGTGCGTGTGTGTGTGCCGTTGTGTGTGTGCTGTGTTGTGAGAGAGAAGAGAGAGAGAGAGAGAGAGAGAGAGAGGAGGAGAGAGGAAGAGAGAGAGAAGAGAGAGAAGAGAGAGAGAGAGAGAGAAGAGAGAGAGAGAGAGAGATACAAGCTTCATAACACTGCGACTCTTTAACTGACATGCAAAATACTTGAGCAAACGGGCTCCGAAAATAGGCAAGATGTCCGCGAAGAAAAACACTCGCTTCTGCATACAAACAAAATATTTAGCTCCTCCGCTTCAGACTTTTGTTGTTGTTTTTTCTCTCTATTTTTTGTTTGATGTTTGCGTAGGGAAGGAATGGACAGAGGGATATGAAGAGAGGATGAGTGGATTGGAATAAAGGTTATTCTGTATTTAGGTGAACACAGAAAGATGGGAGAAGAAGAACGTTTATGAATGAATGGTGTTCTGTTTAGACAAGTGCATAGAGATAGGAAGACACTCACACGTACAAACACAGGTACAGAAAACACACACGTACACACACACACACGTACACACACACACAACACACACACACACACACACACACACGTACACACACACACACACACACGTACACACACACACACACACACACACACACACACACCACACACACATACACATATGTATACACACATAAACACATACGCACACATACATATACACACACAAACACACATACGCACACATACATGTATACACACACAAACACACATACGCACACATACATGTATACACACATAAACACACATACGCACACATACATGTATACACACATAAACACACATACGCACACATACATGATACAACACACAACACACATACGCTAACATACATGTATACACACACAAACACAACATACGCTAACATACCATGTATACACACACAAACACACATACGCACACATACATGCACACATACAAACACATACAGAGAGAGAGAGAGCACGAAAGATCGCTAAGACTCGGGTAGTTGAGCTCAAGGTTGTGTTGTGTTGTATAAGACGGGCAAGTTTGAAAGTGCAACTCCTGCCCGGGGATGTGTGCTATTTCTCTTGATCTCACGCACTCTCAGCCTCTCACACACGCACTTCCTCGCTCTCAGCCTCTCACACACGCACTTCCTCACTCTCTCTCACTTGCTCTTCAGCCTCTCTCACTTGCACTCTCACTCTCAACTCGCACAAGCTCACTTGCTCACTCTCAGCCTCTCACACAGCTCTCACTCTTCAGCCTCTCACTACACGCACTTTGCTCACTCTCAGCCTCTCACACACGCACTTCCTCACTCTCAGCCTCTTACACGCACTTCTCACTCTCAGCCTCTCACTACACGCACTTCCTCACTCTCAGCTTCTCACGCACTTGCTCACTCTCAGCCTCTCACACACGCACTTGCTCACTCTCACAGCACTCTCACATACGCACTTCCTCACTCTCAGCCTCTCACACACGCACTTCCTCACTCTCAGCCTCTCACACACGCACTTGCTCACTCTCAGCCTCTCACTCACGATACGCACTTCCTCACTCTCAGGCCTCTCACACACGCACTTCCTCACTCTCAGCCTCTCACTACACGCACTCTGCTCGCTCTCAGCCTCTCACACACGCACTCCCTCACTCTCAGCCTTCTCACACACGCACTTCCTTCACTCTCAGCCTCTCACTACACGCACTCCTCACCTCAGCCTCTCACACACAGACGCACTCCCTCACTCTCAGCCTCTCACACACAGCACTCCTCACTCTCAGCCTCTCACACACGCACTTCCTCACTCTCACTCTCACTACACGCACTTCTCACTCTCACTCTCACACACACGCACTCCCTCATCTCAGCCTCTCACACACGCACTCCTCACTCTCAGCCTCTTCACACACGCACTTCCTCACTCTCAGCCTCTCACTACACGCACTTCTCACTCTCAGCCTCTCACACACGCACTCCCTCACTCTCAGCCTCCACACACGCACTTCCTCACTCTCAGCCTCTCACTACACGCACTTCCTCACTCTCAGCCTCTCACACACGCACTTCCTCACTCTCAGCCTCTCACACACGCACTTCCTCACTCTCAGCCTCTCACACACGCACTTCCTCACTCTCAGCCTCTCACTACACGCACTTCCTCACTCTCAGCCTCTCACTACAAGCACTTGCTCACTCTCAGCCTCTCACTACAAGCACTTGCTCACTCTCAGCCTCTCACTACAAGCACTTGCTCACTCTCAGCCTCTCACTACACGCACTTGCTCACTCTCAGCCTCTCACTACAAGCACTTGCTCACTCTCGGCCTCACACACGCACATCCTCACTCTCGCGCCTCACACACGCAATCCTCACTCTCAGCCTCTCACTACACGCACTTCCTCACTCTCAGCCTCTCACATACGCACTTCCTCACTCCCAGCCTCTCACATACGCACTTCCTCACTCTCAGCCTCTCACTACACGCACTTCCTCGCTCTCGCGCCTCACACACGCACTCCTTCGCTCTCAGCCTCTCACTCACGCACTTCCTCGCACTCGCGCCTCACACACGCACTTCCTCACTCTCAGCCTCTCACTACACGCACTTCTCACTCTCAGCCTCTCACACACGCACTTGCTCACTCTCAGCCTCTCACTACACGCACTTCCTCACTCTTTATTTCTCCCGGGGAATCAAATCAATTCCTGGGTCTGCCCTTGATGGTGGGTCTTTGTGGTGGAAGAATTAGAGGTAAAGGAAGAGCACATATACTCTCTCTCTCTCTCTCTCTCTCTCTCTCTCTCTCTCTCTCTCTCTCTCTCTCTCTCTCTCTCTCTCTCTCTCTCTCTCTCTCTCTCTCTCTCTCTCTCAGGATTTTTTGGTTGCCGGTTTGGATTTGTTTGTTTGATTCTCAAGATAAAAGACTAGCAATGGGAGCTACGGTTCACCACGGTTTCTGTGCTCTTTCGTCGTCTCGCGCAGTTACTTAGGTCGACATTCGCCTCGTTTGCGCGCTCGGCAGACCTTCCCGCCGCCTCCGCCCCCCCCACCCCCACCCCCCGTCTCTCCCCGCCGGGTTCCTGACGCAGCTCCGGTCGCAGCCGCCTTCAGAGGTTCACATCCTTTCCGTTCGTTGCAGATCGACATCGAGGGCGAGGCCCAGCCGAAAGACAAGGGCGGCTCGAAGGATGACCTGCGCAGGAATAACAAGGACTTGCTCAAGAAGATCCCCGAGGGCGCCGAGGCCACGGCTGTGCTGGTGGGCGCCGTAGACTTCCTCAAGCAGCCTACCATCGCCTTCGTCAGGCTGGCTGAGGGCGTCATGATGGACAACCTGGTGGAGGTGAGCATTTTCCTTCTCTGTTTTAAGGTTTTCTTTATCTTCATCTTGGCGGCCTGTCTCGTGTCCCGTCCAGGAAGGCCCGCGCTCTCGCTCTCGTGGAGTCCGAGAAGAAGAGCGCAGGGAACAGTTCTAGAATCCTTAACAGCTCTTATTCTGAATTATCTTCGCTCGCGCCCGCCACTCGGGGCGCCGCCCTTCTCCACTGACACCCCCCCCCCCTTCCCCCAGGTGCCCATCCCCGTGCGCTTCATGTTCGTGCTGCTGGGCCCCTTCCACGGCGAGATGGACTACCACGAGGTGGGGCGCTCCATCTCCACCCTCATGTCCGACAAGGGCTTCCACGAGGTGGCCTACCGCGCCCACTCGCGCGGCCAGCTGCTCTCGGCCATCAACGAGTTCCTGAACGCCTCCATCGTGCTGCCGCCCTCCGACTGGAACAACAAGGACCTGGTGCCCATCGACGACATCCGCGCCAAGGCCAACCAGATCATGAAGAAGAAGGAGAGCCTCCGCTCCAAGCGCAAGCAGACGGAGACCGGTAAGGCGCCACCCCGGGCTTCCTTCCTTGGGGCCTCACGGGGCTGGCTTAGGCTCGCTTGCATTTGTCTTACCCTCCTTTGCGGCATAACTATAAACCTACTGATTCAGTGAGTATATATTTTCATATCCCTTATCATCTGAGAGTAACGCAGCTGCATTTCTCGCTCTGCGGCAATTTCGCTCTCCCTCCACCCCGCCCACACCCTGGTCGCGCCCACTGACACGCCCTCCCTCCCCAGCGGCCGTGACCCCGGCCTCCGCAGGCGATGGCGACGGCGGGAAGAAGAGGCCTCCTCCGAGGGATCCTCTCATCCGCACCGGGAAGCCCTTCTTCGGCGTCCTGCAGGACCTCAAGACCCGCTACCCGCTCTACCTGTCCGACATCAAGGACGGCCTCAGCGGGCAGGTGCTGGCGGCCGCCATCTTCATCTTCTTCGCCGCGCTCTCCGCCGCCATCACCTTCGGCGGCATCTACGGTGAGTCGGCGCGCGCCCTTGGCTGTCCATTCTGGCTGTGTGATTGGTTTTGCTCTCTTTTTGAAAACTCGTATCCAAAATTAAACCTAAATATCTCAGCTAATCAAGTTTTATGTTGTCGTTGGTCGGTTGTGGTGGAGCTGTAGTTTTAATTTTGATTGCATTCGTGCTGCTCTTCCTTCTCTCTCCGAGTTCCTCTTTATCCTTCCTTCTTCCCTTCCTTCTTCCCTTCCCCTCACCGAACGGCCTCTAACCGCGCCCCTTCCGCCCGCCAGGCGACCGTATGAACAACTACATCGGCGTGGGCGAGACGCTGCTCATGTCCTCCGTCAACGGCATCATCTTCGCCCTGTTCGCCGCCCAGCCGCTGCTCATCGTGGGCGCCACGGGCCCGCTCATGATCTTCGACATGAGTCTGTACTCGGTAAGAGGAGGAGTTTTATCTTTCAGGAGATTCATGAATAGGATTCATCGTCTCGGGGTCATTTTCTGATTGTAAATGTTTCCTTCCCAAGAAATATCTCGTACTCGGAAGTTATGATCATAGTAAGAATTTTACGGCAACATATGGCAGTATTTCTAAATATATACGATTTTTTCCTTCGTTCCTTTTCAAAATTATATATATTTTTTTAAATTGCATTTTACTTCCGTTGACACATCTCCCCATTCCTTTCTTCATACTCACTTGTATCCGCCTCCCCCGCCCAGTTCTGCCAGTCGTATGAGATCGACTTCCTGGCCACGCGAGTGTGGGTGGGAATATGGATGACTGTGACCGCCGTCCTTGTCACCGCCTTCGAGGCCGTGGCCATCGTCAAGAAGTTCACCCGCTTCACCGAGGAGATCTTTTCGACGCTGGTGTGCCTCATTTTCATCTACGGCGCCTTCGAGAAGCTGGCCGAGATCTTCGTCCATCACCCGCTGCAGTCCAAGTATGGCTTCAAGGACATCAACGGCTCGGAAATGTAAGTCGACGGCGTTGGGCCTCTCTCTCGCTCTTCTCTTTCTTTCTTTTTTCTCTCTCTCTATTCAACTAGCTGTATATCTATCCGTCTGTCTATATATTTATCTCAATTGCTGTCCATCTCTTTCTCTTTCTTTCCCCCTCCCCCACTCTCTCCTTCTATCTCTCTTCTCTCCCACTCTCTCCTTCTATCTCTCTCTTTCTCTCCCCATCTCACTCACTCTCTCCCTCCCCTCCCCCGTCCTCTCCCTCCCTTCCTTCCTTCCTCCTCCTTCCCTCCCCTCCCCTCCCCTCCCCTCCCCTCCCCTCCCCTCCCCTCCCTCCCCTCCCCTCCCCTCCCCTCCCCTCCCTCCCTCCCTCCTCCCTCCCTCCCTCCCTCCCTCCCTCCCTCCCTCCCTCCCTCCCTCCCTCCCTCCCTAATTTCTCACCACTATATAGTATAAGAATATTAAAGGCCATGTGGCCCCTTGAATGCTCTCAACTCACCAGCCTCTTCCTCTTGCAGTGCATCTGGCATCATCATCAATGGATCCCTCTATAACGCAACCAACATGGAAGACGAGGACGTGACAGCCATCGAACCAGCTCAGCCCAACACTGCTCTCCTCTCCATGATTCTGATGATCAGCACCTTCCTCATTGCCTTCAAGCTCAAACATTTCCGTAACTCCAAGTTCCTCGGCAGAAGTGTGAGTGCCTTTGTCTTGGCTTCATTTGTTAGGTTCTCTATGTGATACATCACAATGACTATTGCTATGTTAGTATGAACTGTTTGTTGTGTTCATCTTCAGCATTTTTATTGGTTAAAAATACTTTTTACTTGCATCAGCTTCTGTTGATTTACCACTGCATAAACTTATTCATGCATTTGCTCTCTTCACTTTCCAGGTACGTCGTGCTCTTGGTGACTTTGGTGTGCCCATCTCCATTGTCCTCATGGTCACCCTGGACTACCTCATCCATGACACCTACACCGACAAGCTCACCATGCCCGAAGGTCTCAGCCCATCCAACCCAGAAATCAGAGGATGGATGATCAACCCCATGGGTGTCACCAAGGCACTGCCCATCTGGGTCATCTTCCTTGCTGCTCCTGCTTCCCTCCTCCTCTTCTGCCTCGTATTCCTGGAAGAGAACATCTGCCAGTAAGTCTGCAGGAGGTTTGCAAGGAAAATTGGTGATGGTGGAGGGGAGTAGAGAGGGGAGGGGGGATTGGAGTTGCTGGTGTGAAAGGAAGGGGGGACATAGAGACTTTCTTTTGTATCTTGCAATCTGGCAAATATATTTAGACAATAAATATATTGACAAAGGATAGGCCATGATCATATATTTGTCTAGTTATGATTTATTAATAATGCACTCAAATAGAAAAGTAGATATTAGATCTTTATTACAAAACCAGCATACAAAATAAGCAAAACAGTCTTTTATAAGCCACAATCCTTTGAAACAAACGTAAAATGTGTGTTTGCTCATTCCATATAGACAATAAAAGGTCAGCATATCTTCCACAAAACCTGATCATATTTTTTACTCTTTCTTCACCTCTAGCCTTATCTTGAGCAAGCCTGAGAAGAACATGGTAAAGGGAACAGGTTTCCATTGGGATCTGATCCTCTCCGGTTTCATCAATTTTGTGTCTGGGCTCTTTGGTGCTCCCTTCATGGGCCCGGCCTGCGTGAGAACTGTGTCCCACACCTCTGCTCTGACCGTCATGAGCTCAACCCATGCCCCTGGAGAGTCTCCTAAGATTGTGGGCGTTCTTGGTAAGATCTATTTTCTTTTTTTCTTTTCCTTTTTCATGATTGGCATATAGTTGGGTAGTGAAGTACTTTTATTTCATGAGTTGCATATATAATATTACTTAAAATATACTATCAGTTTGACTTATTAAAGGGTAAATTGTAGAAAATAAGAATTTGTTCTTTGCCTTTACAGAGCAGCGAGTTAGTGCCGTCATTGTGTCAGTCTTGGTGGGACTGTCAGTGTTCCTGACAGCAGCTCTTAACCTTGTACCAAAGTCTGTGCTGCTAGGTATCTTCCTGTACATGGGTATCTCTGCCACAGCTGGTATTCAGTTCCTCGAGCGCACAATTCTTTTCCTCATGCCAGTCAAGCACCATCCTAATGTAGCTTATGTGAAGAAAGTGAGTATTTGCAGAAGAGCCTTGCTTTTTTGTTATAAAGACTTCATCCCACGCTTTGATGTGGTGTTCTATTGTTTATTGCTCATTTTTGAAATGTATATATTAATTGATTTTTCCCCTTTTTTTTTCAAATGAATGTGGATCATAAATATCTTGATACCTTTTCAGGTGCGCACATGGAAGATGCATGCTTACACCGGCATCCAGCTCCTTATGTTGGTAATCCTATGGATTGTAAAGCAGTCTCCTGCTGCTCTCTGCTTCCCATTCGTGCTCATGTGCCTCATTCCCATTAGATTGTACCTTCTTCCCTATGCATTCAGTGGAGTTGAGCTCAATGCAGTAAGTTTCATATATTGTTTTTATTTTCTTATTTACATTTGATCTGCAAAATTTTTCTTGGTAAAAAATGTTAACCAGATGTAATTGCTCAAATGTTTTTTAAAGTTAGTTGATAAATCATACACCTATTAGAAGACTAAAGTTTACAAAAAAGACAGAATATATATGTATTGATAAGATAAGAGGCCCTTAGCCCTTCTTACTTTGTTGCTTTCTTGATTTTTACATGATATATTATTCTGAACACAAGGATTAGGAGTAATGATTGTTTAGTTTTTTTTTATAATCTCCCCATAAATGTTTTTAACCTTGCCCATTGCCTCCAGCTTGACGGAACTGAGGCCACAGCCACAGCAAACAACGATGATGATGAGCCTGACTTCTTCGAGGAAGCTCACGATTTGCCGACATACATTGACCATCACCACCAGAACTGAAGGCCGCCCCCTCCCTTGCACAGAAGATCGTCTCAGTTCTGCAGTAGATCTGTTCAAAGGAAAGAAAAACAACACAAACTGGTTATGTTTAAGTAGGCTTTTATCTTTTAGAAAAGGAAGAATTTGTTTTCTTTCTCATTTTAAATTTAAATTTCTCCATGTAGATATCCTCAAAATTTTACTCTGAGTCTTTTAAAGTGGATTTCTTATTCCTGAAAACTGGAAAGTAATTGGTGAATTTATCACTGGTACTTACAGGTAATAAACAATTGTTGAGGATTTAGACAAACAGCCATGATTCAGTGTAATTTTTATGGCTTTTTAGTCAGTTGTCTAGGTTTTATCATCATTAATTGTTGATGGAATGACAATATATATTCAAAGGAGGATCTGAACATGCTGTGCATGATGAATTTATTGTCCTCTCATGAAGGAGAAATATCACTTAGGGAGATTGATTGTTTTGCTGCTTTCAGTACAATAGTCATCTCTTTTTTTACACTTGTAGAGAAAATTGGACTGAAGTTCAACATGTAATTATTTCTATCCAAGTAATTCAAGTTTATTTAACAGAATTTTACTTTTAAAGCTTATTATTCTTAGCTGGAGTATTTTAAGTCACTTAACCAGACCCAGTGATGGATCTGTTCACAGTTGTGAAGGAACAGTACAAGACTTTTATCATTCCACAATATGGTGCTGAATAAACACATAGGTGCTTTAGTAAAACATCTTTTCTGTGAGGAAGAGGCTGTAAGCTGTTTAGATGCTCCGTCCATCAGTATTTAAGGTGAAGATATTTTTTTCCGAATGAAAAGCAATTTGCTCAAGTTAGTTGGTTTTGCAGAAAAAATTATAGGATGTTCCATTAAAGTTGAAAGGCAGATTGTATTAGATATTTATGTGATATGATTATATAGTTTTTATTATTATTAATGATAATCTAGCATATGTAGGGTTTATGCAAGTACAGTACTCTGATCCTGTTGTAAGGCCCCAAACTGCAGCTGTTTAGTGAATCCATTTAGACACCAAATAGCGACCAAGAGCACAGCCTAACTCTCCATTGCTCTTACTTGTTCTTTTGTGTCTAGCAGAGGCATTGGCTTGCAAAAATTTTATCTGCAGAATCTGGTATCCAGGGAGGCTGGGACTGTTGTGGGTCATTTTATTTATCTTTTTTCTTCTTTTTTGAGACCTGACGTTCCTATCTATTAGTAATATATCACTCAAGTGTTGGCTTCAAGACACCTATAACTATGTAATTGTAGTTGTTATTGTGTTGTGGACTGTAAATGCATTGCTATTAGTTTATCACATTTCCATGTGCCAAATTGATTAATGTGTTTTCATTATCTTTTTTATGGATTTTTTATGGATTTTGATTTGAAGAACAATTTTGACCAAAAGGTAATCAATCGTGGATTCGATAATTGCAGTGAGATTCTTCAAGTTGATGTGCCTGGTTTATTTTTCATCATTTTGTACATTCATGCCGTACCGATTAGCATGTTTCATTTACTTCTGTTCTTATTTTATAAATATGTATCAGCTGCCATAGCTTCCTTCGTATCTAGTTTGAGTTCTCCATTTTCATCACACTTTCTGTGGTTATTTTATTTATAGCTAACAATTAAACAAGCTCCGTTCCACAGGAACAATGGGCTTTTCTTTAACCAGCAGAATTTTGTGATGAAAATGCTCCAACTATTGGGAGTAAATCTGTGATTTGAAATGGAGAGTATCCAATATGTGTGTGTAAATAGTACATAACTTTTTGATGTATACCATGTTTGTCCAGACTGTCTTTACATTATAGTGTTGCCTCTATAGATGTCTGTATATAGATATATATATTAATGTGAGATATTTTATCTCAACAAAAGGTATAATAAACATTACAGGTGAAAAAAAACATGTATCATTTCCCCAATTCATCTTATAAATTTCTATCCTTTACAAGAAAGAAAAATATAGCATATTTGCTTTATTCTATCTCACTTACTAAATAATAATGAAATTA
>NW_020869858.1:703179-708179 GCF_003789085.1 Penaeus vannamei
ACCCAACTTCCTGATTGGTTTCCAGATAATAGCTCCATTTTCACGCACGGTGGAGCTCCCTGCCAAAAAGGCTAAAACCCATTTGGATAATCATGGTATTAGAGAGTTTGAAACGGTCCAGATTTAGGTTGTATATGGAAAGGCGAAAGACGAGATAACCCAAGAAGAATACACTAACAAAGTGGACGGTTGTTAAAGCTATGGAGTCAAAACCCGGAAACTAGGTATTTTCGAGGCCATGTGCTGCTGCAACGATTAAGGCTGAGGGAGGCTATTCTGGGTGACTTTAATAACAGTAGCAAAAACAATAAGAAAGAATAAGTTGCAATAAAAACAATAAGAAAGAATAATAAAATGAAGAATAAAGAATTTTGAGATACAAATTCTACCGAAAATGATTGAAACCGAGAATAAGAGGAGGAAAGTGGAAAAAGGAAATTTTTCATATGTACCATACAGTGTGATTCAGATTTCGATAATGAGATCAGTCGCAAGAGAGTCGGATCTGCATGGGGTGAATCTGTCTATATATATATATATAATATATATATATATATATATATATATATATATATATATATATATATATATATATATACACACACACACAAGCTCGTATACGCACACAAAGTAAGAGATCTCTCAGCCCAGCACCGTTAACACCCACGTGAGAGGCACAAGATAAAACATTGTCGCAATCTGTCAGAGGAAGAACTGCTCGTAAGAAAACTCCTTATATGGTTTCTAAGCTGATTGATATTTGCATTTTACTGTGGAGTCCAATACAGCTTTTATACGTCTCTTATCAGTGTTTGTAATTTCTAAATGAATACCCCTATGGATATTTCTTTGTAAACCAAGAGACAATGTTTTGCTTATATGTCTATGTATGTGATAACGTGGTCAATAAAACTTTTTCTTATTCTTATTCTTATTATCATTATTACACACACACACACACACACACACACACACACAACACACACACACACACACACAACACACACACACACACACACACACACACACACACACACACACACACACACACACACACACATGTATATATATATATATATATATATTATAATATATACATATATATATATATATATATATATATATATATATATATTTATGTATTTATGCCAAAATTCACCCCATTCGGTTCTCTTACGATTGACCTCATTATCGAAATCTGAAGCTCATTTTATGGTACATATGAAAACTTTCCTTTTCCATTTGCTTCCTTTTATTCAATTACATCTCTTTCTTAATCTTCGAATGACTAATAACATACATAGAGCTGAGTCATCCCTTGGTAACGCGAATTCCTATGCAGTAATTATACCTTATCTCTCTCTCTCTCTCTCTCTTCTCTCTCTCCTCTCTCTCTCTCTCTCTCTCTCTCTCTCCTCTCTCTCTCTCCTCTCTTCCTCTAATATATATATATATATATATATATATATATATATATATATATATATATATATATATATATATATATNTGTTATTATATATATATATATATATGTAATATCTATATTATATATTATATATCTATATATATGTAATATATATATATATATATATGTAGTATATAAATATATGTAGTATATATGTATATATATATATATATATATATGTATATATATATATATATATATAATATATATATATATATATATATATATAATATCTATATTTATGTAATATATATATAGTAATATACATATATATATTAGTATATAAATATATGTATTATATATATTATATATATATATATATATATATATTATATATATATATATATATATATATATATATATATATATATATATATATATATATCTATATATATATATATATATATATATATATATATCTCTCTTCTCTCTTTTCTCTCCCTCTCCTTCTTCTCTTCCCTCCCCCTTTTCCTCTGTCTCCCTCTGCCTCTCCCGGAGCCTGCACCCGTGCAAGCCAACGTGGTGTGGCGCTCGACCTTATGATCCCAAAATGTTTAAGGAAAGTGGCTGCATAATCTAAGCACGCCCACTCATTGAGCCACGCCCATGCAGCTGCAGTTGAAGAAGACACGTGCATGCCCGCCTGACGTCCAGAGCGGGAGGGGGGCTAGTAGGGGTGGCTAGTAGGGGCTGGGGTGGAGCTGCATGGACAGGAGGACGGGGCAGTGCCGAGCGTGCATAGGAACTGCGGCTGGAGCGTTGAAGGCTAGGTTCTGCAGAAGTTGGAAGGGTGTGGATGGAAGGGAGAGGGAGAGGTAATAAGAAGGGTACTAATGATAACGATGATGATTATGACAGTAATGAAGGCAATAATGATAAGGCTATAGAGTATTGTTGGAAGGGTGTGGATGGAAGTGAGAGAGAGATAATAACAAGGGTACTAATGATAACGATGATGATTATGACACTAATGAAGGCAATAGTGATAAGGCTAGAGAGTATTGTTGGAAGGGTGTGGATGGAAGGGAAGGAGAGATAATAACAAGGGTACTAATGATAACGATATTGATTATGACAGTAATGAAGGCAATAATGATAAGGTTATAGAGTATTGTTGGAAGGGTGTGGATGGAAGGGAGAGAGAGATAATAACAAGGGTACTAATGATAACGATGATGATTATGACAGTAATGAAGGCAATAATGATAAGGCTAGAGAGTATTGTTGGAAGGCTGGGGATGGAGGGAGAGAGAGATGATAACAAGGGTACTAATGATAACGATGATGATTATGAGAGTAATGAAGGCAATAGTGATAAGGCTATAGAGTATTGTTGGAAGGGTGTGGATGGAGGGAGAGAGAGATGATAACAAGGGTACTAATGATTACGATGATGATTATGAGAGTAATGAAGGCAATAATGATAAGGCTAGAGAGTATTGTTGGAAGGGTGTGGATGGAAGGGAGAGAGAGGTAATAACAGGGGTACTAATGATAACGATGATGATTATGAGAGTATTGATGGCGATAATGATAAGGCTAAAGAGTAGTTCAAGTTGTTGCTAAGGAGGTTAGAGCTTTGCAACAGGAGCAACTTGGGGAACATGCACCATGAGAGGCACACCTGCTTTTCTCAAACGCTATACATAGGAGTTGAACATAATAACCCTATCGTAAATTGATGAAGAATGTACAGTGTGCAATATATACTAGAGATCCTTAGTTTACATGAATACACGGGAACGTATCAGAAGGTCAAAAAGATTAAACTGCGGTAACGAGATGTTGACATGCATCATATTGTACTACATTTTGGTTCATTAACCGCCGTATATAATTGCCATGTCAGTCTTACCATGTCATTAGCAATGTATTGTATCAAATAGTCTCTTGGTCTGGTAGTTGAAGGAGTATACGAAGTGTGGTTGTTTCCAAGTACTGTACGCGAAACTTTTCTACAGTCGTTCTAACTTGGCTGCTGCGAAGTTTGTTGTGGACGAACGCCAGAGTGAGGCTGCATAGGCACGAAGGTCGTCCTTATACTTAGGTTTTCCGGGATGGGTTTCATGCTTTCACTTCGGGCAGCTGCGAAAACCTCTTCTCGCGCTGTGAAAATATATATTTTTTTTTCGTGTGAGAGGGAGACAGGCAGGTAGACAGTGAACAAGAGAGGGGGTGAAGGAGGGGGAGGAAGCAAGGAAGGAAGGAAGGAAGGAAGAAAAGAAGAAATGAAGAGAGGGAGAGAGGGAAGGAAAATATGGAAGGAGAGCGAAAGAGTAAAGGAGAAGGGCGAAGTGCAGTGCTTTTGATCTGCGTGCGTGCAGGGGATTTCCCGTCCGAATCCTGCGTTGAGACCCTTCGCTGTAGGCGGGGTGGGTGGGGGGGGTATTAGAGTAATAGTGGGGGGCAGTGGAGGGGGGGCTGATGGGTGTTGAGAGGGGTGGGGGGAGCAGAAGGAGGAAGAGGAGGAATAAAGGGTGGTGGTGAAAGAGGAGGAGGAAGGGAGGAAAAAAAGGTGGTGGTGAAAGAGGAGGAGAGGGAGAAACCAAAGGGGAGGAGGAGCAGGAGGAGAGAAGGGGAGGAGGAGAAGAGTTGGTTGAGATAGGAGGGAGGTAGTGGAGATAGTAGGGAAGTGGAGGAGTAGGAGGTGGAGATAGAGGAGGTAGAGGAAGTGGATAAGAGGAGGTGGAAGCATAAGAGGAAGGAGGAGGAGGAGGAGGAGGAGGCTGGAGTTGGTTGACGGGAGTGGAAGGGAGAGGAGGGGAAGGCGAGGGCCGTTGTTATCAGCCTCGAAACCACGTGATAATCACGACGACTCCTCGTGGGCGCCCTCCCCTTCCAGTGCCCTCACCCGCCCTCGCTCTCAGCTCCTTTCCCTTCTTCCCACTCATCCTACCTCCCCTTCTTCTCCTTCTTCCATCTCCTCATTTTCTTCTCTTCACTCTCACACCTCCCCTTCCACCCTCTCCCACCTCCTTTTCTTTCCGTCTCTCCTTCCATCTTCCCCTCTCCACTTTCTCCCCCCTTTCTTCCCCTTCGTCCCCCTTCCCCCTTCGTCCCTTCCCCTTCCCCTTCCTTTCCCTTTCCCCCTTCTTCTCCTTCCCTTCCTCTCTTTCCTCCCCTCTCCACTCCTCCACAATACCTTTGTCTGTCTGTCACGCCCCTTTTTTTTCTTTCTTTCTTTCTTTTTTATGACTAAAATGACGTTGCATTTTAAGGGTTTAAAAGTTGCAACGTTGGGGGGACTGCGAATATTTCAGCACCTAAATTTTAGGGATATTGGACATGTTTCTTTTTTTCTCTCTCTCTCTCCTTTTCGTTTGTTGGTACCATTTCTGCTCTCCCCTCCCCCCCCCCCTCTTTTGTGCAACGCCAGTTAATGATTGCAAAATTTCGATAAGGAAAAAAAAAATCCAAGAATGTCGGGAGAAGAACAGGAAACTTGAATGTTTCGTAAGGGTCTGTAAGGTTTTTTTTTCTCTCTCTCTCTCTTTCTTGTACGGGGATTCCCCCTGTTGGACCTATTTTAGGGGG
>NW_020869858.1:718179-730679 GCF_003789085.1 Penaeus vannamei
GGGAGGGGGTTATAGAGAGGGAGGAGGGAAATGGGCGTGATGGAGAGAGGGAGGAGGGGAAGGAGGGAAATGGGGGTGATGGAGGGTAGGTTAGAGATTGAGGGAAGGAAGGAAGGGAGGAAAGGGAGAAGAAAGGTAAGGCGGATAGGTGGTAAGAGGGGAAGGGAGCCTGGGGGGGGGGGGGTAAGAGAGAATAGGGGAAGGAGAGGTGAGGGGAAGGGGGGGGAGTAAGGGGGGAGTGGAGAAGGGGAGGGAGTGACGAGGGTCGGAGGAGAGGGATAGAACAGCTGAAGGAAATAAGGGAGACTAGAGAATAAGAGCAAGAAGATAAGAGGAAGGAATTGAAAGTAATGAACGAGAGAGAGAGAGACGAAGAGACGAGAACGAGAACGAGAACGAGAACGAGAGAGAGAAGAGAGAAGAGGGAGGGTATCTGTAGATCGTAATGACCAGGACTTGACTACAAGGGCGGGGGGGGGGGGGAGGGGGGCGAGGAAGGAGATAAGGGGGCAGCAGTGGAGGCGATAGACCGAGGTGTTCACCTGCGCGGAGTTCAAATTGAACGGGTCATTCGGGGGCGGCTGGGGGCAGGGCGGCGAGGGGAGGATCTTGTGTGTGTTTGTGTGGGGGGGGGAGAGGAAGAGAAGAGAAGAGAAGAGAAGAGGAAGAGGGAAGAGATTGGAGAGAGAGAAAGGGAGAAAGAGAGAGAAGAGGAAAGAGAAAGAGAAGAGAGAGAGAGGAGAGAGAGAAGAGAGAGAGAAGAGGAAGAGAAGAGGGAGAGAGAGGAAGAGGAAGAGAAGAGGGGAGAGAGAGAAGAGAAGAGAAGACGGGGAGAGAGAGAGAGAAGAGGAAGAAAGAGAGAGGGAGAGAGAGAAGCGGAAGAGAAGAAGAGAAAAGAGAAAGAGAGAAGAGAGAGAGAGAAACTGTGCTATGACTACAAGGAAAGACTGAGAGAGGAAGCGAAGTGGGCGCAGCGGAGAGCACAGCAGTCACGGCCGACTTTTCAAGAGTAACATTAAATCAAAAGGCGAGCAGTTTATAAGTATTTATTT
Organism: Penaeus vannamei; assembly: GCF_003789085.1. Taxonomy (NCBI): domain Eukaryota; kingdom Metazoa; phylum Arthropoda; class Malacostraca; order Decapoda; family Penaeidae; genus Penaeus; species Penaeus vannamei. Next base: position 719,232 of record NW_020869858.1, read on the forward strand.
TTCCAAAGCACGGAAGGGAGGGGAGGTAGGGTAATGAGGGAGAGTTGGGAAGGGACGGGGGGGGGGGAGGGGGATGCACGGGGGAGTGTTTTTTGCGGGAGTTTGGAACAACTTGTGCGGCAGCGGAAGTAGGGAGAGGAAGGGGGGCTGATGGTGGCGCTAAACGGCAGGAGGAGGAGGAGGAGGAGGCAGGGGGAGAAGCAGAGGAAGAGGCAGAGGCAAGGAGAGAAGCAGAAACAGAGGAAGAGACAGGGAGAGAAGCAGAAGCAGAGGAAGAGGCAGAAGCAGGGAGTGAAGCAGAGGAAGAGGCAGGGAGAGAAAGAGGAGGAGAGGCAGAAGCAGGGAGAGAAGCAGAGGCAGAGGAAGAGAGAAGAGGAGGGAGAGAAGCAGAAACGGAAGTAGAGGCAGGGGTGATGACAGAAGCAGAAACATAAGCAGAGGCAAAGACCGTGGCGGAAACAGAAGAAGAGGCAGAAACAGAAGAAGAGGTAGAAGATAATGGGAGTGATACAAAGCAGAAGCAGAGGGGGTGGCCGAGGCAGAAGCAAAAGCAGAGGCAAAAGCTGAGGCAGAGGCAGAAGCAGAAGCAGAGGCAGAGACGGAGGCAGAAGCAAAAGCAGAGGCAGAGAGGGAGGCAGAGGCGAAAGCAGAGGCGGAGACGAGGCAAAAGGCAGAGCAGAGACGGAGAGAAGCAGATCAGAGGCGAAAAGCAGAAGCAAAAGCAGAAAGCAGAGGCGAAAGCAGAAGCAGAAGCAGCAGAGCAGAGGCAGAAGCAGAGGCAGAAGCAGAAGGCGAAAGCAGAAGCAGAAGCAGAAGCAGAGGCGAAAGCAGAGGGCAGGTGGCGCTGTCTCGGGACGCGGGGAGTTCCCTGGAAGAGCCGCCGGGGAATCGGATGACAGCAAGATGATGATTGGGGGGAATGAGAGCAAAGGAGAAACTAAGGATAAAGAAGGAGAGAGAGAGAGAATGTGGAAGGAGGAGATAGGCTAGAGGGCGAGGGTTGAAAGCCCTGGGTTAATAACCGAATAATTAATAAAAAAAGGAAAGCTGTAAAGGAGAGAGGGAGGGAGAAAGAGAGGGAGAGGGGATGAGGGGAAAGAGAAGGAGGGAAACAAGGAGAGGGAGAGAGGGAGGCAGAAGTGGGTTTGAAAAGGAAAAAAAAATATGATTTACATTGACTTTTCAAAGGTCGATGAAATTATCATTTTGATATAAATGATTATAGTAATGATGGTAATGACGATAATTATATCAATAATATTAATGTTAATGAATGATGAGGATAATGAAAATGATGATGACGATCGTAATTATAACGATAAAGAGAACGAAAACATTAATTGTAATGGTAATGATAGTAATAATGGTGATAATAATACGGAAGATAATGATTATGATCATGATGATGATAATGATAACTTAAAGATTATTGTGATAGTGATACTGATGATGATTATAGTAGTAATAATAATGATAATGATAATAATAGTGATAATCAAAGAAATAATAGTAATAATGATAATGATAATAATAGTGATAATCAAAGAAATAATAGTAATAAAGATAATGATAATAATAGTGATAATCAAAGAAATAATAGTAATACCGATAATGAGAAAACGGGCAACAATAACGAGAACAGCCACAGCAGAAGAAGAAAAAAAATGAATAAATACGATCTCGCATAGAGGTTGGGAAATGGACAAACATGAGCAGGAGTGTTGCGAAAGCCTCAATTAGCGGTTGTGCAAAACAGGCTTGCGAAGGCTTGGTGGGTTTGGGCGATTCACCGGGAAGGGCCAAGTGGGGTGATAATTCAGCGTGTCTGGGAGAGGCGGGGGTAAATGGGGTGAGGGAGAGAGAGGGGAGAGGGAGGGAGGGTAAGAGAGGGGAGAGGCGGGGGTAAAGGGTGAGGGAGAGAGGGAGAGGCGGGGGTAAATGGGTGAGGGAGGGTAAGAGAGGGGAGAGGGAGAGGGAGGGTTAAGGGAGGGAGAGGAAGGATAAGAAAGGGGAAAGGGAGCGTAAGAGGTGGAAGGAGGGAGGGTAAGTGAGGAGAGAGGAGGGTAACAGGGAGAGGGAGGGAAGAGGGTGAGAAAGGGGAGGAATAGAGAATAGGGAAAAGACAAAAGGGGAGGGATAGAGGAAGACAGAAAGAGCGAAACAAAACAAAACAAAAAAAAAAAGCAAAAAACAAACTATTACGTAACGCGCAGCCCCCCCTACCCAGGGGCCACGAGCACCCCCTCCCCCCCCTCCATGGCCGCCTCTGCTACGGACTCAGACCAGGACCAACAACTCAAAAAAAATTAAAAAACGCACCGGAATAAAACTTCTTCAGCCTTCAAAAAAAAAAAAAAAAAAAAAAAAAAAAACGTCATCTGCGCACTTGTTATTTGGCGGAGGGAGAGGATCGGGGGGGGGGGGGGGGGCGTGCGGGATCCTACGTTTTTTTTTTTTTTTTTTTTTTTTTTTTTTTTTTTTTGACACGTTGCATGCGAGGGGTTGTATAGGAGGGAGGGAGGGTGGGAGGGAAGGGGGGGGTGGGGAGGATGGGGGGAGGAGGGTGGGAAGAAGGGAGGAAGAGTGGGAAGGGGGGAAGGGAAGGGTGGGAGGGAGGGAAGGGGAAGGGGGAGGAAGAATGGGGAAGGGGGAGGAAAGGGGGAGGGAGGGAAGGGGAAGGATGGGAGGGAGGGAGGAAGGGGGAGGGTGGGGGGGACGGAGGAGGGATGGGTGAAGAGTGAAGAGGGAAAGTTAGAGGAAGAGGGAGAGAAAGAGGGAGAGTAAGGAAAGAAAAAAAAAAAGAAGGGGAGAGGGAGCAGGGGGCGAAGAGAAGACACACAGACAAAAAGAAGAGGAAGAGAGAAAGAGAAATAAATAGATAGATTGAGAATCCAGGTGGCTGGGGCAAGAGACATATCATGAACTAGAGTGCACCCGATGAACAAATCCTCCAGCCTCGTTAACATCCTAAGCTAGTTGATATTACTTACATACACTAATATGCGTTCTCGACACCCAGAACCTTCTGCTTTCTCGCATCAGCCCCGACGTCAGCGCAGGTCTTTCGTCAGCCGTCAGCAGATGAAAGCGGTCTCGGGGTATGTTTTGGAGAGAAAAAAAAAAGTTATATTCTTTTTATAATTTCTGGTTTATTGCGATTGAGACGAAGAATCCGAAACGTTAGATTAATCTCATCCTCCTCCCGTTTTTTTTTTTGTTGTTTTTTTGTTATTGTTTTCATTTATTTATTCTTTTTGTATCAAATGTGTGGATGTGAGGTTTTCTCTCCCTGTCTCTCTCTCTCTCTCTCTCCTCTCTCTCTCTCTCTCTCTCTCTCTCTCTCTCTCTCTCTCTCTCTCTCTCTCTCCTCTCTCTTCTCTCTCTCTCTCTCCTCTCTCTCCTCCTCTCCTCTCCCTCTCCCTCTCTCCCTCTCTCCGACTCTCCCTCTCCCTCTCCCTCTCTCTCCCTCTCTCTCCTCTCCCTCTCCTCTCCCTCTCCCTCTCCCCTGCTCCCTTCTCTTCTCTCTCTGCTCCTGTCTCTCTCTCTCTCTCTCTCTCTTCTCTCTCCCTCTCCCTCTCCTCTCTCTCTCCCTCTCCCTCTCTCCTCTCCCTCTCCCTCTCCCTTCTCCTCTCCTCTGTCTGGGGCCCTCTCTCTCTCTCTCTCTCTTCTCTCGTATCGTCTCTCTCTCTGTTCTCTCTCTCTCTGCTCTCTCTTCCTCTCGTCTCTTCTCTCTCTCTCCCATCTCTCTCTCCTCTTTCCTCTTCCGACTCTTCCCTCTTCGCTCTCCGCCTCTCCCCTCTTCGCTGCTCCGCTCTCCCCTCTGTCCCTCTCCTCTCCTCCTCTCTCTCTCTCTCTCATCTCCTTCTCTCTGTCTCTCCTCTCTCCTCTCTCCTCTGCTCATCTCTCTCTCCTCGTCTCTGGCTCTCTCTCTTCTCTCTCTCTTTCTCTCACACCCTCTTTCCTCTCTCTCTCTCTTCCCTCCTCTCTCCCCTCTCCCCTCTCTCCCCTCCCTCTCCCTCTCCCTTCCGCTCTCCGCTCTCTCTCTCTCTCTCGCTCTCGTCTCTCTCTCTCTTCTGCTGCTGAGCTCTCTCTCCTCTCTCTCTCTCTCTCCCTCTCGCCTCTCCCTCCTCTTCCTGCTTCCCTCTCCTTCTCCCTCTCCCTCTTCCCTCTTCCCGCTCTCTCTCTCTCTCTCTCTCTCTCTCTCTTCTCTCTGCTCTCTCTGCTCCTCTCTCTCTCAATCTCTATCTCTCTCTCTCTCTCTCTCTACCTCCTCCCATCTTCCTCTCGCCTCTCCGCTGCTCTCTCCCTCTCCTCTTCCTCTTCCCTCTCCCTCTCCCGCTCCGCTCTTCTCCTCTCTCTCTCTCTCTCTCATGCTTCTCTCTCATCTCTCTCTCTCGTCTCGTCTGCTCTCTCTCTCGCTCTATCTCTCTCGCTCTTCTCTCCCTCTCCGCCCCTCCTCTCCCTCTCCGCTCTCCGCTCTCGCCTCTCCTCTCCTCTCCTCCTTCCTCTCCCTGGCTCCCTCTCTCTCGCCTCTTCCTCTCCTCTCTCTCCTTTTTCTTCTCCTTCTCCTCTACGCTCTCCCTCCCTCCTCCCCTCGAACAGTAAGGAATTCTACTCTAGGAATCCCTCTTATGGCTCGCCTTTCTCTCTCCCTCTGCCCTCTCCCTCTCCCTCTCCGCTCTCCCCTCCCTCTCCCTCCCACCGCCTCCCTCTCCCTCTCCCTCTTCCTCTCCGCTCTCCCCCCCTCCCTCCCATCTCTCCCTTTCTCCCTCTACTCCAGGAATCCCTCTTATATCCCAGTTATGTGCTGTAATACCTATGTGTCCATCGCAATACTTGATAAAGAACAATGAACGTGTGATGGAACAGCCTTCGACATATCCATCATAACGATAAGCGGCAGAAGTTTCCCCCCTGTCTCCCGAACTCCGAAACATCCAGACAAATTGTACCCCGAGAGAACGAATCATTATTATTGATTACCCTCCGAAGGCAGCAGCGAGTAGAAGCGCAAGTCACACTCCAGTAGGCCCGCGAACTCATAAGTTTTCGAGCTAAAAAAAGGAGGGAGAGAGAGAGAGAGAGAGAGAGAGAGAGAGAGAGAGAGAGAGAGAGAGAGAGAGAGAGAGAGAGAGAGAGAGAGAGAGAGAGAGAGAGAGAGAGAGAGAGAGAGAGAGAGAGTTTTTTTCAGCAGGCTCGTGAACTCATAAGTTTTCGAGCTAAAAAAGGAGAGAGAGAGAAAGAGAGAGAGAGAGAGAGAAGAGAGAGAGAGAAGAGAGAGAGAGAGAGAGAGAGAGAGAGAGAGAGAAGAGAGAGAGAGAGAGAGAGAGAGAGAGAAAGAGAGAGAGAGAGGGAAGAGAGAGGAGAGAGAGAGAAAGAGAGAGAGAGAGAGAGAGATTTTTTGTCAGAAGTCTTCAACCTCAGATAATTCACTTTTTTTAACGAATTTCTTAAAAAGAATAAGAGCAAGTCATCGTCCCGCCGAGATGAAAGATACTCATATTTGGGTTGTTTGTTAGCTTTGCTTTGGGGAGGAGGGAGAGGAGAGGAGAGAAGAGAATGAGAGGAAAAGGGAGGGAGAGAGGGGAAAGGGGCGGGGGATAGGGAGAGAGAGAGAAAGGGGCGGTGTCGGAACGAGAGGAAGAAGCGGGAAAGGGAAAAAGAGAGAGGAAAAGTAAGGGGAACTGAAGGGAAAGGAGGAAGAGAGGGGATGAATAAGAAGAAAAAAGAGAGAGGAAAGGGGAGAGAGAGAAATTGAGAATGAGAACGAAAGAGAGCGAGAAGAGAGAAGAGGAAGACAAAGAGGATTGAGACTGAGAACGAGAGAAGAGAAGAGAAAGAGAATGAGATCGAGAATGGAAAATAAAGGTAAGATAGAGAAGAGATAAGACGAAGAGAGATTGAGAGTGAGATCAAAAAGTGAGAGAGAAAGATGAGAATGAGAACGACAAGTAAGAGAGAGAGAGAGAGAGAGAGAGAGAGAGAGAGAGAGAGAGAGAGAAGGATAGAGAGAAGAGAGAGAAGAGACCGAAAAACTCGTGTGCCTCTGCCTGAGCTAATTCCTCCTCCTCCCCCCCCCCCCCGCGCGCCTCACGTGCCTTGTGGTCGCCCTCGATCACTTCTTTGTCTCCCGTTGTTGAGGTTTTCCGAATTCGAGCTGCGCCGGGCGCTGGTCGTTTGCTTTTTCGCTGCGACTTATCTTGAAACTGCAGGACAGAGCCTGCGTAGGATGGGCTCGAGTCGGTGTGAGAGGGAGAGTGAGAGGGAGGAGGCGACTGGAGGGAGAGCGAGGACGAGAGGATTGATACGGAGGTAAGCAACGGAGGGAGAGGCGATGGTTCGGATTTCGTGAGAAGAGGAGAGGGAGAGGATAGATAGTCAGGCTGGTTCGCGTTTCATTCAGTCCAGTCATGTAAGTCGGTCGCTCGGTTAGTTCAGCGCTTCAGGTCGGTGTCGGTCGTTTAGTCAGTCAGTCGAGTATCCACCAGTCAGTCAGCCAGACAAAGATAAGAAAGAAGAGACATTAAAAGATTGGGAGAATTAAAACGAACGGTAGCATAGATGAAGAAGAAGAGAGTCCTAATGCCACTGATTCGATAGCCGTCTGTGATAAAGCCACGTAAACTTGAGAGTTGGTTTGTATGGTATGGCACTCGCTGGCGCTCCGGCGGGTGCACTCGGTCTGTGAGCCGTCCGTTTGTGTTTGGCTCTTGTCGTGTGCACCGCACATGGAGCGACGCAATCAGTGATAGAACTGGCGTGAGTCATCTTTCGCATTGCAGGATCTCGCGCACAGTCCACGGTGATCTGTGCGCTACACGATGCCACAGGTGAGTGGACAGTGAATGTTGAGTTGATTGTAGTGAGGTGGTAGTGCAGACCCATAATGAGTGATCTGACTCTGTGTAAATTTTAACTATACGACTCGTATCATCGGTAATCCTCGAGCGGGTAGGGCTGCAATCTCGTTAGGTTGTAAGCTGTGGCTCAGGGCTATTTACAGTCGTCTCAGTAGCTGTGCATATGGCTCAGACGCAATCTTGTGTGGCGACTGTGAGCGCACGTAAGTCACGCCACGGTGGCTGATTGTGGCGCTCACGATAGATGAGTCTGGCCCAGTCTTCTACCCTGCCGAGGCGTTTCCTCACTCACTGTGTACCTCAGTCATGATGCGGCGGTGGGTATCGTATAAGCTGAGTGTACTGATTACATTTTATAATCCACTGTGATTCAAATGCACGTACATGTCCTGATGTAACATATGTGTGTGTTCTCTGACCTATCACTGTGTCGTCTTTCCCGCCATTATCTGTGGTGGGAACGATGCAAGAATATACTGTGTCTGTGTGTAAGCGACTTCAACTGTGTGGCTGTTGTGTGAGCAGTTTTGGTACCCGTGTGTACTGTGTGTGTCAAACCACGTGCTGTGTGTGTTGAGGAGACGAGGAGACGAGAGAGCGAAGCGAGCGAGTGCATGACTGTAGTGTGAGTGAGTGAGTGAGTGAGTGAGTTGAGTGAGTTGAGTGTAATGTGACTTCCCTTCAGAGAGAGAGAGTTAGTGAGTTGACGTGAGAGAGAGAGAGAGAGATGAGAGAGAGAGAGAGAGATAGAGAGAGATGAGAGAGTGAGAGAGAGAGAGAGAGAGAGAGAGAGAGAGAGAGAGAGAGAGAGAGAGTCTACTTCATTATTGTCCAAATAGTCCCTGCTCCCTTTGCAGACCTGCGCCTCAAAGAGTGGCATTTCGTGGGCACATTTCCTGTCTTAAAATTCTTGCTTATTCTTAATTAGTTCGAGAGACGTCACTCAAGGCCCCGGTGGATCGCGCGTTGTGTTGTGCTTTTAACGGTTCTGTTCGATTAATTTATTTTTTCTCTCTCTCTTCCTTTCATCCCTTCTCCTCTCCCTCCTTCCATCTTTTTTCTCTTTACTCCCTCCTTCCCTCTTTCCTCTCTTCTCCCTCCTTCCCTCCTTACCTACCTTCCTTCAGCTTCTAAGGCAAAAAATGTACATATTTTTTATTACTTATATTATATCTTCACTGCAAAGACAAACAAGTAAATTATCAAGAGCATAAACACACGGCCGCGGCAACTGCACTCGCCTGACTCGGACACGTGACTCGGGGGCTAACGGGTTCCAAGTTCACCCCCACCCCCACCTCTTTCATGCACGCAACACACGCACACCCACATTTTACACGCCCACCCACATCCACACGTTCACCCACACGTTCACCACAACCACATCCACACCCACACGCAGCGCGCACGTACGCACCCCACACGCACATCCACATCCACACGCACCCACATTCACACCCCGCACGCAACAGTTACACACACACACCACACACACACACACAACACACACACACCACACACACACACACACACACACACACACAGAGAGAGAGAGAGAGAGAGAGAGAGAGAGAGAGAGAGAGAGAGAGAGAGAAGGAGTGAGAGAGAGAGAGAGAGAGAGAGAGAGAGAGAGAGAGAGAGAGAGGGGGGGAAGAGAGAGAGAGAGAGGAGGAGGGAGAGAGAGAGAGAGAGGAGAGAGGAGAGAGAAGAGAGAGAAGAGAGAGAAGCAGGTTAGGTTAGTCAAGGATTCGGTTCGCATGCAAACTGCTCTTTGCGACGCCCGGTGCGAGGCTGAGGTCGTAGTTCTGGAATGCGAAACGTTTTCTGCTTTGGATTTGCATTCGAAAGAAACGTTTCGTCGGCTCGTTTTGCAGTGGCAGCGTTTTGTTGTCTAAGGTTGTTTTAGAAACGTTTGTTTGTTTTTACTTTCCCTTTGGGGGAGCGTCTTGCGATCAAACGTTTGTCCCTCGGCCTCGCATTAGAAACGTTTTGTTCTCTAGCTTCGTCCTTGGGAGTTTTCAGTTTATGACTGTTGTTGTTTTGTTATTGATGTTATCATCATCGTCATCACCATCACCATCATCATTACCATCATCGTCATCACCATCATCATCATCATCATCATCATCATCATCATCATCATCATCGACGTCTTCATTGCCATCACCGTCACCGCTATCATCATCATCACCATCATTGCTATAAACGTTTTGTACTTTGTATATCTATTTAGAAATTTCCGTTTTATCTAAAAAAAAATGTTCGATTTCTCCGGTCGATCTCTATGTATTATTATATATTCCGTCACTGTATTTGCTTTGTCTTCCCTGTTATGGAGGTTAACGTTGAAAGTCAATAATTTTGAATTATGTTTTGTTGTTGTTATTTGTTATCGTTATTATTGTCAGTATTGCTGTCAGTATCGTTGTCATTGTTATTATCATTAATGTTGTTATATTTATCATTGATAGTAGTAGCACAAGTAGTAGTAGTAATAGGAGTAGCAGTAGTAGTGGTAGTAGAAGTAGTAGTAGTGGTAGTAGTAGTAATAATAGTAGTAGTGGTAGTGGTAGTGGTAGTAGTAATAGTGGTAGTCGTAGTAGTAGTAATAGTAGTAGTTAGTAGTAGTAGTAGTAGTGGTAGTAGTAATAGTAGTAGTAGTAGTGGTGGTGGTAGAAGTAGTAGTAGTAATAGTAGTATTTGATCTTGGTGTTGTTATATTCATTGTTGTTTTCGTAGAAGTATCACTATTGTCTTAACATTCCCACCACTATTCACCCGAACGTAACCTTTACTCCGAGTGAACGGGCCCAGCGAACGGCACGAGAACGACATAAGGAAACGAAGACTGACATCACAGAAGCTCGTTGTCGTCTCGTCCAGTGCCAAAAGGTGCCCCAGAAGTCGACTCGTGAACTGGGTGTGCCACGATAGAGGCCGAGAAGGAGAGTGGTGAATGATGGTGATGGAGATTGCAGTGATTTTGATGATCGTGGTGGCGGTGGTGGTGGTGGTTGGAACGGGGCGAAAGAACGTCGCGTGCAAAGGGGTAGTGATGATGGAGTGATGATGAGGATAACGAGGCTTATAATGATAATGATGAGGATTTATGATGATAAATGATGAGGATTATGATGATGATAATGAGGAGGATTATGATGATGTAATGATGAGGATAACGATGCTCATATGATAATGGATGAGGATTATATGATGATGGGATTATGATGATAATGATGATGAGGATTATGATGAATAATGATGAGGAATGATTAGGATTATGATGATAATGTTATGCTAATGGTTGATATGGTAGTGTGATAAGGGATTATGATAAGAATTCAATAACAACGCTAACATAATGACGTTAACGAGGATAATTCCTCATACTTATCCTCCTCCATCTCTCGCCCCCCCCCCCACCCCCAATTTCCTCCTCCACTCCCGTCCCTCCAACCTCTCTTTATCACTCTCTACTACCACTTCCTCATTCTTCCCCCCCTTCCCCTCCCCTCCCACTATTCTGCTTGTCCTGATTTCCGCGAAAACTAATTTTGCGTGCTGTCCCCCCCCCTTCCCCCCCGGGTGGTTTCCCCGTATGTGCGGATTCCGTTATTATCTCGTTTTCGCTGTTAGTTTTGTTCGTTTTTAGTTTTGTTGTTGGGTCGTTTGTTCTGAGTAGGTTTTCGGTTCATGATTGTTATGATTTTTGAAAATTATTTTTTAGTGTTATTGTTTTTTTTTGGTGATTTTATTCGATGTATTTTGCTTTCTCTTTCTTTTTCCTTTTTTATCTTTCACGCTTATTTTTTTCTTCCTTCCCTCTCCCTTTCTATCAGCCTCTCTTTTTTTCCTCTCCCTCTTTTGTCTTTCTTTTCCTTTTTTTTTATCTTTCACGTTTTTTTTTTTTTGTTTTTTTCTTTTTTTCTTCCTTCCCTCTACCTCTCCCTCTCCCTTTCTATCAACCTCCCTTTTTCCCTCTCCCTCTCCCTTTCTATCAACCTCCCTTTTTCCCTCTCCCTCGAGTTCTCAATCTTTTTCTTACTTTCTGTCTCTCTCTCTCGGAGAAAAACAAGAGAAAAAAACAAGGAGAAAGAGAGAGAGCAGACACACGCATAGACTCGCTGCAGACTAGCGCTCGAGCCAAGTCCTTGAGAGCGCTAGCCAGGGCTCCCGTCGCCGGCCTGTCTGCGAGGAGGAGCTCTGGCGGCCGGAGTGCGTGCGTGCGTGCGTGCGTGTGTGTGTTCGTCCGTCTGTTTGTTGGCTTGCTTGTTCCTTCGGTCTCTTGTTCGTTCGTTCGTCTGTTTGTTGGCTTGCTTGTTCCTTCGATCTCTTGTTCGTTCGTTCGTATCTTTTTTTCTTGTGTTCGTTCGTTCGTTCTCTTTTTGTCTGTTCGTTCGTTTTTTTTTTGTGTATCCGTTCGATCTTTCGTATCTTTTTCTTGTTTGTTCGTTCCATTTTGTGTTCGTTCGTTCGTTCGTTCGTTCCCTTTTTTTCTGCGTGTGTTCGTATGTTCCATTTCGTTGTGTTCGTTCGCGCCGTCGCCGGAGGGGAGGAGAAGGCGGGGGAGAGTAATAATGTCCTTCAG
>NW_020869858.1:733179-736551 GCF_003789085.1 Penaeus vannamei
CAGAACAGGGGAAAGGAGAGAGATTTTTTAAAAAAGCATCTTGGAAGGCGACTGAACCGTTTCGGGCGCAGTTATTGGCGCAGTTATGAGGTGGCGCGGGAGGGCGTACGGGGGCATGACTTAACCCTTCTTGGTGCGTCCCTCTGCTTGCTTCCCGAGGCCCGTTTGGTTAGGCTTAATTATTTTTTTTTTCAAGAGGGCAGTTATGTTTCGGTTTGAATGTGTTTTTTTTTTCTTCATTTTTTAAAAATCTTTTTCCGTTTCCTCCCTCTTTTAACTTTTTTTTCTTCGTTTAAAAAAAATCTTTCTCCGTTTCCCCCCTCTTTTATCTTTTTTTCACCGTCATCATCTCTCCTTTTGCTTCTCTGAAATTCGCCTGCCTACCCCAGTATCTTCCTTGCTTTGCTTTCCCTCCACCCACCACATAGGACTTCTTGATTGCGTGTTTGTGCTTTTGTCTTCCTGTGTACGTGTATGTTTGCTTGCCTGTCTTTACATGTGCGTGTATGTTTGTGCGTTCGCTTGTCTGTTGTCTTTCGTGTGAGCGTGTATTTCTACTTCTGTTGTGCGCGTTTGTGTGTCTGTATCCCAGTACACATGTGTTCCTGTTTGCCTGTGTGTGTCTTTTTTTTTATGCATCTGTTAGTCCGTGTAGTATTCTCTTATATATTTAGAGTGTGTGACAGTCTGACTTTAACATATCTCTGTATACATGAGTTAATTGTGTGTATCTCTATACGTGAATTACCTGTGTGTGTGTATATCCCTGTATTCATGTGTTACTTGTGTTTATGCATCTCCTTTGTGTATGTGTATTACTAGTGTGTTTGCATCATCTTTGTGTGTGTATTTACTTTGTGTGCATGCATCTCCTTTGTGTGTGTATTACTTGTGTGTTTGCATCTCCTGTGTGCGTGTACGTTTGTTTGCATCTCCTGTGTGCGTGTACGTTTGTTTGCATCTCCTGTGTGTGCGGTGTACGTTTGTTTGCATCTCCCTGTGTGCGTGTACGTTTGTTTTGCATCTCCTGTGTGCGTGTACGTTGTTTGCATCTCCTTCATAAATTGTGGCCTGTGTGTGTGTGTCTCCGTCCACACGCGTCCCTGCTCGCCACCAAACCCGTGTTTAGTCTCCGGCCCTCGAGCTATGGGCCGGGGTTCGGGAGACCGCCGCGCGCCGCTGTGAGCGATCGAGCCGCCATAAATCTTTTGTGGGAGGTTTACGTTGGTCGATTTTCTGTTTCTTTGCTTTCCTGTGCTTCCTTGGTGTTTTTTTTTTTGTTTTTTGTAATGGTTTTGATTATATATTTCGGGATCGGATGTGTGTTGTTTTTTTTTCGCTTTCGTTCTTTTCTTTCCTTTTTTCAGTTATCTTTTCCGCTTTTGTTTTCTTTCTTTCAGTGTTTTCCTTAATCTTACTCTCTATATTTCTTGCTGATTGTGTATAATATACAAATATTAAGTCAAGACGAAATAAAGATGTCAACGAGATGATATTAAAGAAATGGAAACCAAAATAAAATGAGGACAACAAAAAATAAAGATAAGAATAGCTTTTTGAGTCAAAGCAATACCAAACCAAACCAGAAAAAATAGAAATAAGGAATCTGGACCAAAACTACAACACGAAACAATATACCAAACCAAAACCAGACTACAGAAAAAAGAGAGAAATAAGGAATATGGACCAAAACTACAACACGAAACAATATACCAAACCAAGACTAGACTACAGAAAAGAGAGAAATAAGAATATGGACCAAAACTACAACACGAAACAATATACCAAACCAAGACCAGACTACAGAAAAAAATAGAAATAAGGAATATGGACCAAAACTACAACACGAAACAATATACCAAACCAAAACCAGACTACAGAAAAGAGAGAGAAATAAGGAATATGGACCAAAACTACAACACGAAACAATATACCAAACCAAAACCAGACTACAGAAAAGAGAGAGAAATAAGGAATATGGACCAAAACTACAACACGAAACAATACGAAATGAAGACCGCTTGGGGGAAAGGGAAGGAGAACGGGCATCGCGGCGTCCCAGAAAGTTTCGGTCAGAGTGGTGGTGTTGGAGGCCTCGCTGTGGAACGCTCGCTGCCCGGTGGTGGTGGTGGGGGTTTAAATCGTCTTTTTTTTCTTCTTTTTCGGCTTTTTAATTACTTTTATTTTTTTGTCTTGATTCTTTTATTTCTTTCTTCTTTTTCGGCTTTTTATTTACTTTTTTTTTGTCTTGGTTCTTTTATTTCTTTCTTCCTTTTCGGCTTCTTTTTTTTTGTCTTGGTTCTTTTATTTCTTTCTTCCTTTTCGGCTTTTTATTTACTCTCTTTTGGGGTCTTGATTATTTTACTTCTTTGTCTCTGTTTGTTTTCTTTTAGATTTTGGCCATTTTCTTGTTGTTTTTTTGTTTTCTTTCTGTGGTTTGATATAGCATTTTATGTTACTTTTTTTTAGTTTTGTTTAGATTGTATCATGATTTTGGTTATTATTTTTATTGTTATTGTTAGTTTTCGTATTATCATAATCAATCTTATTAGTACTATCATCATCATCGTCCTTGTTATTGCTATTATGATTCTTATCATCATTATCCTCCTCTTCCTCTTCTTCAGTATTATTATTGTTATTATTACTGTTATCTATTATTATTTATCATTTTATATATCATTTATTATTATTATTATATTACTATTTAATCATTATTATTATTATTATTATTATTATTATTATTTGTTTTCGTTGTTGTTTATAGTCGTTTGTTTATATCTGGTCTCATAATTTTGTATTTGATTTTTATTTTGTTTGTCTGCGTTCGTTGGCATTTTGCTTAATCCTTTATTATTGTTTTATCATAGAATTGTTTTTTTTTTGTGTGTGTTTTTTGTGACCTTTTTCGTTCCCTGTTAATGGCGTGCATTTCTCCTTTCTTTTTAGTCTTGCCATTTCTCTCCCGATTCTGCCTTTTGTTTCTCTTGTTCTTGTCTCGTGTTTGTGTTTGTTTTCCTTGCTGTTTCCCCGTGGTTCTTGCGTGTTCTTTCTATTTTATCTGTCTCCGTTTCGCTCTCTCTCTCTCCTTCTATGTCTGTCTGTCTTTTCTCATATATATGTATGTGTGTGTGTGTGTGTGTGTGTGTTGTGTGTGTGTGTGTGTGTGTGTGATGTGTGGTGATATGTAGTATATGATAATTATATATACTATATATTATATATATATAGTTATATATATATATATAATATATAGATATGTATGTATGTATGTATATACACACTCAGAGACGCACGCGCGCACACACACACACACACACAAACACAACACACAACACGCCCACGCGGACGCGCACACGCACACGCCGACAC
>NW_020869858.1:751300-753800 GCF_003789085.1 Penaeus vannamei
GCAGCCACTACGGCGACCACGGCAAGGCGCATTACAGTGTGAGAACCGCGTGCTTTACTTATTTATTTATTTTTTAATTAATGAAATAGGTAACACCGCAATAGAACATTTACCCTTACAGCAATGTTGTTTCCGCCTAGGTGTTATTTTGAGAGAAAAAAAACGGAAGTTTTTAAAGTTTTCCTTCCCTCAGCCAGGTTACCATGGCGACCATGGCAAGCACTACAAGGGCCACGACGACAAGCACAAGTACTACGGCGACGCCCACAGCGGCAAGAAAGGGGGGGAAGGGTCACCACTACGGCTCCAAGGGTCACCACGACAAAGGTCACAAGGAACAAGGTCAGTGCTAATCCCATTACACTAAAATATAAATTGCATCTGATGTTTGCCTTTGCTTTCCCTGCGGAGATCCTTAATTACCTTTTGAGAAAGTCTGAAGACTCATGATCAATTATATTCCATTTCTAATTGTAAATGGTAGTTCTGATTCTAATTCATATATATTTGCTATTAAATTTTTGTGCATCTTTGTCTACAAAGGTCGTGAGGGATTTATAGGAAAAGGAGGTGGGAATTTCCTTGAAATCCTCGTGATTATCAAGTACAAAAGAGGTTTTTGTTCCTCCCGTTTACTCATGTGTGGAAAAGAAGCTTGTTGCCAGAGCGTCTCTTTCGCGTCTGTTCTCGCCAGCGTTGCTTCATCGCAAGTTTCGGCGCCTGAAGATCGGGTTTAGTTCAGTTTAGTTTAGACCACTTCGGTGGATCCGGTTCGGCGCCACGGAATCTTTGCAAGGGCTTGGATGGCGCTTTCCCCAGAGATCTTTACTTGGCAGGAACAGCCGTTGCCCCCGAACGGATGCCCTTCTGGCATCGGACCAAGGCAGGACTCGAACTCGCTCGACCTGAGATCCTCCCAGTTCCCCTCTGCGTGCTTAAAAAACCGTCAGTTTGTTTAAATGAAATGTAAATTTATTCCCTTGTTATGACACGTCACGAGCCTTGTTTCCTTACTTGCATCCTTCGGTGGGATTCTCAACTTAGAACACAAGATAAAATCCTGAGATCTTAACTTAAACCTGGGGTAAAATCAACATGTAATTTTCGTATTAATATTGTGTAAAAATATAACATAAACTGTAACCTGCATTCCCTGAGTAAATAAGCTTTGTGTGTAAAATGCAGATCTTAGAGAAAGCTTCGCGGTTTCAAATCTGCAAAAAGATTCTCAGTTTTCCTTGCGCTTCATTCCGCAGAACAGTGGTTCTCGTTAGTTAAGAATTCCAACCTAATTTTTTCTTTTTTTTTTTTTTTTCTTCTTTCTTCTTTCCGCAAGGCTTTGGATTCATTTAGATTATGATTTCGAAAAAGCTAACACATCTCGTGGGGCTTGGAGAAAGTTTGGATTATTACAACTAATAAAGATTTCTTCGTCTCAGGGCTTCAAGAACGTTTACCACAAGGAGGAGTACGGCCACACCAAGAAGTTCTACGACGACAGCGATAACAAGAAGTACCACAACAACTACGACGACCTCGATACCTACTTCAAGGCACACAAGGCAGTGACTACAAGGGAGGCCACTACAAGGTACGACCTATATACTGTGTATCTCTTTTTCCTTTTTCTTCTTTCTTGAGGGAGACTCCTGTAAAGTACAACCAAATATGCCATTCTACCTCAGAAAATTTAGTGACTATATTTTTACATAGTTTTTTCAATCTTGCGTCAATCAACCTGGTACAGCTACGATGTTATCATTACTTTAGTAGTGGTTTTGCTCGTGAACGATTGACAGGCGAAATAGACCGATCTTCCTTTTCGATGACTTTGTAAGGTGATTCTGAAATAATAAAATCTGATTCGTTTTCTTTTGCCCATCACTGCTTCAGGGCGGACACCATCACGATGCCCATGGCCACAAGGGGCACCACGAGAAGGGCAAATACCACGACGACCATGCGGGCCACGATGGCCACTACGGAGACACAAGGGCCACTATGGCCACAAGAGTTCCTATGGCGACCACGGTGGACACAAAGCTCATTATGGTCACGATGATCATAAAGGGTATGGCCATGGTGGACACGGAGGCGGATATGGACACGGTGGCCATGGAGTTGGACATGGGAGCGGATATGGGCATAGTGGCCATGGCGGCGGATATGGCCATGGTGGCCATAGCGGTGGGTATGGCCATGGTAGTGGATATGGCCATGGTGGCCACGGAGATGGTTATGGTCATGGGACACGTGGAGGTAAGCGAGTTTTATTTCCAGGTCATAGACAGTTGTATGTTTGAATATGAATATAAACACTTATACGAGATGAATTCATATATGCAGTATACATATAGCATATAGAGAGACAGACATATTTAGTATATCAAATGTGCATATATAAACTTACATATATGCATGTCTATGTGTATATACATTGTATATATATATATATATATATATATATATATATATATATATATAATATATATATATATGT
>NW_020869858.1:758800-763800 GCF_003789085.1 Penaeus vannamei
CTTCTCTCCCTCTCTCTCTCTGCTCCCTCTCTTTCTCTCCCTCTCTCTTTCTCTCTCCTTTTCTCTCCTTCTTCTCTCCCTCTCTTTCTCTCCCTCTCCTCTCTTTCTCTCCCTCTCTTTCTCTCTCCTCTTCTCTCCTCTCTTTCTCTCTCTCTCTCTCTCTCTTTCTCTCTCTCTTTCTCTCTCTCTTCTCGAGCTCTCGTTTTCTCCCTCTCTTTCTCCTCCCTCTCTTTCTCTCTTCCCTCTCTCTCTCTCTTCCGACACTCTCTCGCCACCCCTGTGTCATGACACTATTAAATACGTGGCGCACGCTGTCCCTGTGTGTGTGTGTCATTTAATGTATGACACTATTAACTATGAACATGTTTAATTTGGAATAAGCAACAAAGTTTTGATGCAAAGTACTTCATACAGATCGCTACATCAGTTTCCCGTTGACATTCCTGCCCACGTTCACTGAAGCCACACATGATTATTTCAGCATCAAAACTTTCCATTTATTCCATAAATTACTTGTTTTTTCCATTTCAGACGGGATATCATCATGATGCAAATGGCCACAAGGGATGTCACGAAAAAGGGCAAATACCACGCCGGCCATAATGCTCATTACGGTGAAGGGCCACTACATGTTCCAAAGTCGACTACGGTGGACATGTAGCTTACTATGGCCACGATGATCACAAGGAATATGGCCATGGTTGCCATAGTAGTCAATATGGTCATGGTAGTCATGTAGTTGGTTATGAAGGTATACTGTCACAATATTGTATTTCATGCAGTGAATTGAGCGTGTTTCCCCTACAAACCCACTTTTAAATATAACTGAAGACATGTTTGATGAAGCATACAGAAAGAAAAAGAAAATCCACAAATTGGCTTTGTAAAATAGGATATTTGTATATATGTGTATATATATAAAATAAAGCATATATGATAGGTAGTGTATGTACAAACGCAATCTTGCACGGCCCAGCTCCTATCTTTGGTTAATCCTGCCACTTTAGGCTCAAATACTTAGCTTTTCCCGTCCTTTTAGGTTCCTTAGCCGGAGCTGCTGGCCACACAGTATCAGTCTTTCAAAAAAATGAGTCGAAATGCCAGAGGATGAGGAAAGAACCGCCCCTTGGTGCAGTAAAACGAAAATGTTTTTCCAAGAAAGTACAAAAGGGCTGCGGGAGGCCCTTTTTGTATGCCTGTGACGTGTATAGATGCTTAATAATATTTCAAGAAAACATGAAAATAAACGATAAACTGTGAAATATATTACATTACGAAAGGAACATAATGATAGATAAAATCATACGTAAATTGCTTACATAAATACAAACGCTGGTGTGACATTTAACAAGTGCAACTCTGCAGACGATCATTTCAGTTGATGGCATGAATTTCCACATAATAAAAGGGGGTAATACCATCACCTACGACATGGGAGACACTCACCCAGCCACGCAAAACACACACACGCAAGCTCGCACGCAAATCCACGTGGCCCCGACTGTTGACACATACCTACGTAGACAAGCATGTGGTAACCATTGCAATGTATATACAGCTTACATATACACATACCCACATATGCACAGTGGACATACATCGCACGCAATTCAACGCTCGTTCACTCAGTCTTGCTCAGACACATACACGCGCCAGATCACACACACCAACTTGCGTAAATGCATATGTGCATATACATACACACACGATTACACACGGAGTGAGCATCGAATAAGGACGGGGAGAGGGGGACTGTGTCACTACTATATATATATATATATATATATATATATATATATATATTATATATATATATATATATATATATATATATATGTATATATATATATGTATATATAATATATATATATATATATGTGTGTGTGTGTGTGTGTGTGTGTGTGTGTGTGTGTGTGTGTGTGTGTGTGTGTGTGTGTGTGTGTGTGTAAGTGTGTAAGTGTAAGTAAAATCTGGAAGGCTGTGCTATAGATGATTAAAGTCAGAACTCCTATTTTTAAGAATTATTACAAAGACAAAATCAATGGACTAACAATAAAAACGAGGCATTTTGCACGTTGGAGGATATTCAATGTATAAGGATAAGACTGACAGTGATTAATCCAAAACTCTTTGTTCTGAAAACCCTTTTAGGATATGGAGAGAGAGAGAGAGAGAAAGATAGGGGGGGGGGGAGGGAGGGAAGGAGAGAGAGATGGATAGAGATAGAGAAAGAGGGAGGGAGAGAGAGGGAGGGAGGGGCACAGAGAGAGAGGGGAAGGGAGGGAGGGAGAGAGAGAGAGAGAAAGAGGGAGGGAGGGACAGAGAGAGAGAGGGGGGGAGGGAGGGACAGAGAGAGAGAGAGAGAGAGAGAGAGTTGCATGTGTGGGTTCCAGGGATGCACTTCTTTTTTCTTCTTTCTTTAATAACAATTCATTCTAGCTTTCAATTTCGTGGCATTAATGTTGACAATTACGCCATTTTCTCCGGTTTCTCTCTTTACTATATCACAAGTTTATCCTATATCTCAAAGTCTCCTTATGCGATAATGATAACTTGCACACCTGACTGCGTTTCAAACACTCTGAATGACGCTGATTGATTGGCTAATTATTCAAAATTACCTGCCGCGTCAACAGCTAAGGTCATTAGCGGCCAATACCTTGTAGGATTAAAATAAGATATTCAAAATGTCTGAAAACCTTGTATCTCATAAATAAAAATGAATACCGATTAATATTATAATATTATTGTTTTAATATTATGCTGAATGCAATTTTGTTTAAGATATTATTAGTCTCCCTTAGGAAATGAATAAGATTTTCTACATCGCAATCCTCCCCATTGCGCTTTTCAGTATCTGTGGGCGGGACAAGCACACACGTCTTTGGTTTGAGAATACTGCTCATTTTTCCACTCCATGTGCGCCCGTTAATGGCTCTTGGCATCCCTTACAACGTGCTTCGCTTTTAGCCATCGACGCCCCATAAGTCAATCTTGTGTGCCCGGTTCTCAGGCTCGTTAACACAACTTCTACTTGTCGGTTGAGATGGACGCTGGCCACCCAACTGCCGCGTTTATCTGAAATATCTTGTCCTTTGTTTCTAGAGGTATGCTTCCATTGCTCCCTCCATTTATCGCGAAGACAGCTGGGTCTCGAGTCAGTGTGTGGGGGAGGAAATCGAGCATCAGAGGGCCGAGTGGCAGCTGCCTCGGCCCTCCGATCAGCCCGCGGATACCAACATGCGCTGACACCCAAGAGAGAGTTACCTTACGTGCTGACATTAGTTCAAGCCAGTCTTGAATCTCCATTACCTCTGGATGTGATGATGCTACGTTGTTGATTGCTTGCAGAACACTGCGAGAGTTACATTATATCATAATAGAATAGTTATTTTACAAGGATGGCATGGAACTCTGCAGAGAAAATCGAAGCTGGCAAAGGAAGACCGCAAACAACAGTTTTTATCCTGCTCACTGCTAAAAAGGGCCAGACCGTTTTCAGACTTCGAACCATCCGCATATATTGCATCTGGTACTTAGAAGTGTGTTAAAGACATCTCTCCCTGATTTCTGCTTCGGATCTCTCCCCTTTCCCTATTCTGACTAAATCCAGATCAACAAGACTGGCCCAAGGGGGAACGGGGGAGTTCCAACTGCTAGAACCTCGGAGAGACTCAAATTGAGATCTTCCACAAGATTGCTCATTCTCTTACCATAGGATTAGCTGTCCTCAAAGGGGTTGAAAACCACTATACATGCAGTAGAGCCCAGAACCCTTTATAATTCCGTGTAGTAAATCAGATTCATGTCCTGGTGTGATGAAAGAGGTGGTTATCCACACTCAGCATACATGGATCCCCTATACAGATTCTAAGAGCATTATGAACTGAGTCAAACATCTGGAGTGCAGTGAAAGTTGCGGATGAATAAGTCTCACATTCATAGTCAAGTTTGCTACGAATAAGCGCTCGGTTAAGCTGCAGAAGCGTTGTGCCGTCTGCGTCCAAAGTCGAGGAAGAACCCGCTAAATAAAAGCGCTTCTGTAGCTTTCACCTTTAACTGCTTGATGTGAGGCGCCCGTATAAGCCTTGAGTGAAAAAAAAAAAATGCCCCAAGTGCTTAATCTCTTGAACAGAACACAATGAGTTTACTCCTAAACAGAGGGAAGGATGAAACTTTCCTCTTTGGCTTAAGTATGTGCTTCGTTTCCTCCATTAAAGCCTTCCTGTGATCTAGTCCCACAAAGCATCGCCTTCATCTTTGGGTTAGTTTTCAAGGGTTATAGAAGCCAATTGTGTATTCCTTTTTGGTGGCGGAGCTAAGGCAACTTTTCTGCTTTGTTCCATGGCGATATGACCTTTATCTTCCGGAAATTTGTGGTAAGCTTTTTATAAATAATCAAAGCGAAATCGTAGTTTTATTTGCATATCAGCTGTATATGGCACGTTTGTAATAATAATGATTTCATAGTCTCTAACATTATAGGAGAGATTATTTGCTTTTAGCTCTGTTATGCATACATTATGGCATTCAGTCACGTGATTGATTAACAGTTATATCCTTATATATTGTATCGATCTCACTCATGAGTTGTTATTCGCATCAATATTTCTAGGGAAGCTATCGCAATTTCTATAGCCTATCCTTCAATGTTTGTAAATGTTGATATACGTGTGGTGTTATCACAGATACTAATTTGTAATGCATGTTTGTCTTCCTTGTCATTCTATCTATTTACGTCTTCTAAATTATATGTTTCTCGTTGCTTTCCTAAACCCACGACGACTTGAGCATGCGCTGTCTACTTATGGCCTAGTTGGACTTTTCATCCGTATTCATAGTCAGGTCTCATTCGACAGTGACAACTTGCTATTCATTAATCTCCCGGCATTAGCTATTATCCTTAATGGCTCTAACACAGTAGCACTTTTTCCGTCAATTTTTTGCGTTTCCGAATGAACTCCGTATGAAAATCATGTAAACAAACATGGCGCTATCGG
>NW_020869858.1:791300-797422 GCF_003789085.1 Penaeus vannamei
GTGGTATTTGCCCTTCTCGTGGTGCCCCTTGTGGCCATGGCCGTCGTGGAAGTACCCGGCCTGCGATAAAAGGGAAGGGAGATAGACAATGATAACAGTAAAGATAATGATAGACATTGTACATAAAAAATAAAGCTAACACTAACAAGGAGTATGACAGTAATAGATCGATAAGTAGATAAGCAAATGAAATGCGAACAGCGGATATACTGATGACAAACTGCTACAAATAAAAGATATAACAAATAGCTGTCTGGTGTAGGAAGCGGGAACACGAAGGAATTTTCTCACGCCCAAGTTGTAAAGACGGTCAGGATGATAATTACATAAGTGTTAATAGTGATAATGATGGTAGTAGTGATAAAAACAACAATAATAATAATAATAGCATTAACATAAACGATAATAGCATTAACATAAATAATAATAGCATTAACATATATAATAATATCATTAACATAAATAATAATAGCTGTAACATAAATAATAATAGCAATAATAACAGCAATAACTAAAAGCACTCAGATAGCGCCCACCTCAGTTAAGGCATAAGGATCGCTGATGCAAGAAGAATATTCACACTTGAATTAGAACAATATCACCTCTTTCTCAAGTACCCTGGTGACGCCCGTGTTTTCCTATCACATTGCAAATGAATCCTTTAAAACAAATACTGGATCCGGACCCTGATCCAGATCACCACCGAAATTTAATGGCATTTAAGCTTGGCTAAAACACACCGCTGGGTTTTTAAAAAGAATAAATGAATAAATAAATAAAAATAAGTGAAAAAAATATGTTAATAACATTTTGATATATCCAGCTAACCAAGAAACTAACCAACGCTACCAAAATCATAAGCACCTTGGCAAAGTAACAATACCAATAAAAACAATAACAACACCAATAACAACTAACACTAACAATAACAATAACAATGATAACAAAGATGAACTCACATCGTGGTGTCCTCCATCGAAACCCTTGTTCTTGTGTGCCTCGAAGTACTTGTCGAAGTAGTCGTGATCGCCGTGGTAGTTGTGGTCGTCGAAGTCGTCGTAGTACTTCTGGGTGTGGTAGTACTCCTCCTTGTGGTGCACGTCCTTGGAGCCCTGTAAGAGGAGGAGGAAGAAGAGGGTGAGGAAGAGAGGAAGAAGAAGGGAGAAGGAGAGGAAGAGGAAGGGGAGGAGGTGGAGGAGAATATTATGAATGTCCAGTTTCTGTATGTCTGTACATATGTATTCATGTGTGTATGTGTGTGTGTGTGCGTGGTTGCTGTTGCGCGTGTGTGTGTGTGTGTGTGTGTGTGTGTGTGTGTGTGGACGTCTAATTCCAAGTGGTGTTCCTAATCTTTGAGTCAAATATCCCACATCTTAACAGATATTATAGTTTCTTATCTCTCTTATCTACCAAGAAAAAGAAACATAAAAAAGAAACCAATGGGGAATGAAATATTCAAATGAATTACCTTTCTTGGCCCTCCTTCCTTTCGCTGTTGTATCGTGCTTGTCGTAATGATGCCTTTCTTTGTCCGGGCGTCGTCCTAGGTGTACGTTTGGTAGTCCTAGGGGTCAGTCGGGTCATCGGAGAGAGGGAGGTCAGTAAAAAAAAATATCTTTATTGTATCGCATCCTACCGTATCTATGTACTAATCTATGTACTCTCTCTCTCTCTCTCTCTCTCTCTCTCTCTCTCTCTCTCTTTCTCTCTCTCTCATTATATATATATATATATAATATATATATATATATATATATATATATTATATATATAATATATATAATATATGAGGCACTAAGAATGGAAGAGGCGAATTCGCCACCGTGACAAAAAAAGCAATTTCTCCAACCCCGTTTTCTCTGAAATCAGCTTTTTTTATTGTCTGGCAGGAAATGATGTCTGTAGTAGTTCAATTATCAATAACAGAAGAATCAGTTATAAAGAAAGGTGTGTAAACTCATTATCTCAAAACTTGATATTTATGAGTTATTCCAGTCTAATATATATATATATATATATATATATATATTATTATACTTACTATATATATAATACACATATATATATATATATATACACACACCACAACACACACACACACACACACACACACACACACACACACACACACACACAACACACACACACACACACACACACACACACACACACACACACACGCACACACACACACACACACACACACACACACACACACACACACACATATATACATATATATATATATACTTATTCAAATTTAGCAAAACCTTAAAAGAACTAACCCGTAGTAGCGGTCAGCATGGTCGCCGTAGTGGTTCCCCTTTGTGACCTTGTTCTTCCTGGTAGCCCCTTGTGACCCTCGTGCCCGGTCAGGTCATGGTGGGATGACCCGTGACCTTCTTCGCTCTTTGTAGGCTTTTCCTCCGTCCCTGTAGGGGAAGGAAGGTTGTTGGGAAGGCCTTACACATAACGTAACATACATACATACAATATATATATATGTATATATATATATATATATATATATATATATATATATATATATATATACACACACATATTCATATATGCACACATACATATAAATAAATACATACATACATGCATATTGGCATATGTATACAGAAATATCTGCGTTTTGAATATCCTATCCTCTAGTTTGTTCCATGGACTCTGGCGCAAAAAAGAAAGGAAAAAAGTCAGTTTTGGAACAACAGCCATTGAAAGGATTGTTGGATCGGGTCACATTTACCGATGTACGAAAATACTGCGAGACAGTTCAAACTCGATTTACAATTTTGGAACCAATCATCGTCCATTTTCGGCTCTCCCCTTTGCACCAGTCACTGAAACGGCCAGTCTGCACTTTCCATCTGCGGGCAGGTTCACCGCTTAAAAAAAGAACAAAAAACCGCCCCCTCTTACCCACCTGCGTGCCCCCCCGCGGCGGCCGGGGCGAGGTCGGCTTCCGCCACCACCGCCACCTGTTGGTTCTCGGCCGCCTTGTAGACCCGGATGGGGACGAGGATCCGCCTGACGACAGCCTGCGCGTCCCTCCCGCCCTCCGCGGACACGACCTTCGCCTCACTCGCCGCAGGAAGGACTCCAGCGAGCTCCTTCCCTGAGCTCGAGTGTGGCTCCTGAAGGGGGGTCGGGGGGGTCGTCCTCGGGGTCGGAGGTCGTCGCGCACGTCATCGTCGTCGTTGCCGCCAGCACGACGACGACGCACAGCTGGCGAGACGGGAAGAGACAGAATGGTTAGTGTCTTTTCTTTGCGTTTAATATGTAATAACATTGTTTTCTCAGGAAGTGTATCTGCGCGTGATTGAAAAGGCATATGTAAGTAATGAATAGGCTAATATCTGCGCCCTTCAGTGTGAGGAATGAAATGCCCGTAAGATCGAAAAAAACGATGCCTCTATCCTAGCATCCCATAATTTGCAACTACCCATTTATCAAATTTCCAAAAACCTAAAAAAAAAAGGAAAAAAAGTCACCACGGCATCTGCAAGCCCCCCCCCCCCCACCACCACCACCACCACCACACCAGCCAGCAATCCAGGAAGCCCCGTCATTAGGCTTCTACGCCAACAGGGCGAGCCAATCAACGCACCAAGTCAACACGCTTCATTGTTTTCTCGCTCGAAGTTCCCCGAGAGAAGAACAGCTGAGACCGAGAGACCGTTCGCCACTACTGCTTCCTCCCGGCGGGTCTCGGTCTTTTATAGAAAGTGGGCGTGACCAACCTGCTAGGGAACTGTAGGCCGCCCTTCCTTATCTTGAAAAGCGTTTTTTTTTGTGTGATTTTTTCCTTACTTTTTTCCCCTTCTAATTGCTGTGACTTTTTTTTCTGTCACATTTTTATAGAAGGGGGTGAATTTTGCAAGTTTAGGAGAGGGAACATGAAATTCGAGTTTTTTCTTCTTTTTTTAGGGAGTAGTTGGAAAATTTGTAAGGCGTGGTTGTGCATTTAACACCAGTATTGTAAATGTCAGTTTTGAATTTTGTTAGTATTCATTTGTGTCTGCCCTTTTCGTTTTTTTTTTTTCATCTCTATTTTTTTAGATGTGGTATTTCATTTTTTCCCAAAGGGTAATGTTAATAGTTGTATTAACATCGATGTTGATATTACACATTGCAATTGCTATCATCTGCTGTTTCCCTCACTCACAAATGTTATTATGGTTATTATAACCAGCAGCATTAGCATCATTATTACCAACTCTAGGAGTCCAATACTGGTACATAATTACAGGTAATATCTGATTACTGTGGTGGTACTGGAAGTAAGGTCATAATCACCATCATCATCAATCACTATTATCATTACCATTACTATTACGATTATCACTCGTTCTATATATACCTAATTAATCATATATGCATATATATATATATATATTATATATAATATATATATATATATATATATATATATAATATAATATATACTACATATACATATATATATATATATATATATATATATATATATACTGTGTGTGTGTGTGTGTGTCGCTCGTGTGTGTGTGTGCGTGTGTCGTGTTGTTGTGTTATAAATAACACACTAACATTAAACTTATATCATATACTCATATATACTAATATAATAGTATAATATATAACATATACTATAGTATAGTTATAATGAATATCTATTTAATTATAGGTATTAATATATTAATATACTATCTATATAAGAGTATATATATATATATTATACTGTGTGCTGTCTTTGTATAATGTATGTACTGTATGTATTGACATATCAATTTACCGCTATATAAAAGAGCCAACACACAATAAATCTGAGAATCTTGATATCACCATACAACATGTGTCAGTTGCAGTCAGACGAGAGAAAAAAGAATAGAAAGTGAGCTATTTACGTAAGAAAACATGTTATAGCTGACCTTTTTTTAACTTATCAATCTATTTCCAAAGCCCTACAAATGGCATAAAAGCATCCTTGAAAACATGACGATACAGTACGATTCCGAGGGCTTATCATCTAATGCCATTGGCAGATGGAGCGTCATCAAACTTCGACATCTCAGGCAACTGCACAAACAAATCGTTATATCGGTGCGTACAGATCCTTACAGTGAAATCGGAAATGTGGACCTACAGATTTTATCATCGTTCGAAACACACGAATCCTATAGTCAGTTAGCACATGCTATCAGATTGAAAGAGCACCTCACTCAGATCACTCCACACTCCCATCTCGCACTGATCTACTATCTGCGCCATGCTCCACGTGGCCAAATATCTTTAAGTCAGACAGTGGAGAGATTTTGAATACCACCTACGAATTAAAAGAACCGATCAAACAGTCTATGAGTAATGTGTCCTTTCATAGATATCTTGCTCTGCGAATGATGCCAACTTAGATTATTTATTCCCGCGCCATTACTCCTCAAAATGCAATACAAATTGTAATCTCGCTTCGAATAGTGCATCTAAAGAACCATTAATCCGGCAGACAATTGTGCTGAGAGCATACATATGTGTATATAGCAAAATAACAATATATATATAAATACTAAAAGTACTCTATGTAACTATACAGATAACCCATTCATATATATACTCTGACAACACGCACCATGCAACACCACACACCACACCAACACGCATCGCACATGCCACTGCCACCACAACCGTCGTACACGGCACCACAACCACACACAAACCACAACCACCGGCACGCACATCACAGCTGTCTCGTCGTTTCTACCCCCGTTCCGCTCCCTTCCCTCCGCGCCTGAACTGATCCGCACAGACTCATATAACTCCATCTACCCTTCCCAGGCTCAACTCCCTACTCATACTACATAATACCACTGCTCCTCCTCATCCCCTTATCTGGCTAACCTCGCATACTTAGTAGCTTAATGTGGTAACTGTATGATTATGCCTATTGTAGCTGCCATTTACTGTCACCTTCATATTCACTTAGCCGACATATATATAAAAGAGCCACACACACAAAAAAATCCGAGATCTTTACCACCAAAATTAACCCCCCGTTATACCAGTTGTCTCTCATTGTCTCAGTGCCAGATCAAATTG
This sequence comes from Penaeus vannamei, assembly GCF_003789085.1. Taxonomy (NCBI): domain Eukaryota; kingdom Metazoa; phylum Arthropoda; class Malacostraca; order Decapoda; family Penaeidae; genus Penaeus; species Penaeus vannamei. The sequence goes on from NW_020869858.1 coordinate 797,379, forward strand.
CGATCGAGGCAAAAATAGAGGTTAGAAAGTCTTGAGCTATTTAC
>NW_020869858.1:802494-807494 GCF_003789085.1 Penaeus vannamei
ATTGATGGACTGACTGATGAACGGATGGATTGATAGATAGATAGATGGATAGATAGACTGACAAACAGTTACAGATATAAGCATACAGACAAAGAGAGAGAAAATTGGACAGATAGAGTGACTGATTAATTGGACACTGGTTAATGAAGGAAATATTATCACCATTTAATGGAAGGTTGAAAATGAACCGCCGTGGCTCTCCATTTCACACTGTATCACGGAGTAGTCAGGGGTTGGCTTGAAGCGACGTGTGGTCCCCAAGGTTCTTTCTTTGATCGTAGTTCCTGCTAATTAGGCGGTTTATCTCTACTTTATCTCTGCTTTATCTCTGCTTTATATGTCCATTTGCACTGTATTTACGCTAGACATAGTTCATGAAAGTCATCTGAGAGACTGCATCTCTCGAGCCCTCCAGGAAATCCACTGTCCTGCTGCTAAAAGCTTCACCGTATATATATTATATATATATATATATATATATATATATATATTATATATATATATATATATATATATATATATATAATATATAATACATGCATTTATACCCCAGGTTAATATGCCCAGGACGAGAAGAAAATACATCAGACTGTAAATCAATAAATAAATCTGTGGTTAAAAATGCTGACATAAAAATTATCATAAAGGGAAAAGAATATGTAAAGAATAAATATATAAATGGTGAATAAAAATTTATGCAAAAAACTGGTATAGATAATATATTACTACTATTTGAACAACATTGATGGTAAATACTGATGTGTTGACGTGGAGTATAAATCTAAAAAATACAGTAGAAAGGGCAATACATTGTAGATATATAAGATGGTGGATATGTATACAAATTTGAATACACAGACAACAGAAATATATGAATATTTACATGATTTATATGATAATTAGTTTCTTCCTTTTGAACTGAGTGACCTATTGTGAGACTGTTCAAATACATTGAATATTTAAATACATTTAGTACATACACTTATATACGCACAGCAAAAATACGTACACGCAGGCTAGAATTGAACGGATATTCGTCTGGCGGATAAAAAAAATCGTTAAAGAACTAAAGCTCCAAATCTGCAAAAAGTGTTGTATTAAACGAATGTTCGAGACAGCGACTGTGCATGTAATCATTTACACTCAACTGCTCCTGCCATAAGTTTGTGTATATGCGTGCGTGAGTTATATTGTGTGTGTGTGTGTGTGTGTGTGAGTGAGTGCGTCGCGCGGGCGTGTGCGTGTGTATGTGTGTGTGTGTGTGTGAGAGAGAGAGAGAGAGAGAGAGAGAGAGAGAGAGAGAGTGTGTGTGGGTGTGTGTGTGTGAAAGAGAGAGGGAGTGGGTGAATGTGTGTATGTGTGTGTGTGTGTGAGTGTGAGTGAGTGCGTCGCGCGGACGTGTGCGTGAGTGAGAGAGAGAGAGAGAGAGTGAGTGTGTGTGAGAGAGAGAGGGAGTGGGTGAGTGTGTGTGCGTGTGTATGTGTGTGTGTGTGAGTGAGTGAGTGCGTCGCGCGGGCGTGTGTTTGTGAGAGAGAGAGAGTGTGTGTGTGAGAAAGAATGGGTGAGTGTATTGTGAGTGAATGAGTGTGTGTGAATGAATGAATGAGTGAGTAAGTGTATGTGTGTGTGTGCTGCAATGCTCAACACGGATATTGCATTTCATTTAATCTTCAACGTTGCAACTGCAGCCATTAATATAGAATTGCACTTTGCAACACTAAAATGAAGCTAAGCTGAAAGGGAGAGATTGAGAAATGAAATAACGCGTAAGAGGAAAAATGAATTAAATAAAGAAAATGGAGGGAGAGAAATATACGAGATTAAAGCGTTGGAAGAACACAAATGAAATGAGATCAGGAAAATGATAGGAGGAATAGATGATGATAGAATATATGACTACTGAGATGAAATTGGGAAGAACGAAAAAAAGATATGAAAATGGAAGAGGATGAACAAGAGAGATAGAAAACACTGAATAGTTAAGAATACTGACAAGAAAGTGGAAGGATTAAAAATGTATATGGGAAAGAAGGAAACGAAGGAAGGTGTAAAAAAAACAATGAAAAGTAAATGGGAAGTATAGACAAAGGGAGAAGAGAAAGATGAAAAAGCTTAACACCAAAACAAAACAGAAAGGAAAAAGATGATGTGCGTCGTGTGTGTGAGAGAGAGAGAGAGAGAGAGAGAGAGAGAGAGAGAGAGAGAGGATGGGTAAGGGAAAAATGGAACTGTGTGAAAGAATACGAAGAGAAAAACGGAGAAGGAAAAATGACACATGGAGAAACAGAAGACAGAAAATATGAACGATTTTTCTTTCTTTCTTTCTTTCTTTTATACACTTGATACTATTTCTGTTTTTTATGAATCTATTGTCATATTTCCATATTTTCCTTAATCTAATTTCCGTATTTCCAATATAACCTCAAATATTTCGCAGTTATTGATACATCTCCTTTGACATCAATTTCTATATTCATTTCCATCTTAAGTTCCTCAGTCTTCCATACTTGTTCCCTTATCTCGCATATTTCCATATATCACCATAACAATCCCCATGATACAACTTTCCGTATATTTCCATTTCTCTCGAATTTTTCCCATTTCTCTCCCTATATTTCCATCTCTCTCTCTCTCCGTATTTCTATACTTCTACACGTGTCCCCCCTCCCACCATATTTCCATCTCTCTGCATGTACTTCCATATTTCCACACACATCCCCCTACTACATTTCCATCTCTCTGCATGTATTTCCATATTTCCACATGTGTTTCCTTCTCTTTGCTGTATTTCCATATTTCCACATGTGTCCCCCTCCTACCATATTTCCTTCTCTTTGTCTGTATTTCCATATTTCCACATGTGTCCCCCTCCTACCATATTTCCTTCTCTTTGTCTGTATTTCCATATTTCCACATGTGTCCCCCTGCAGAAGGTATTTAACCCTCTATATTGATACTAGGGCAGAGTAATATACTCAGAGTTTACACAGAATAGGACTCGAGACGAGACGACAGCGCTGGTGATGCCCGCGGTGGGAGGTCCTAGCGAGGGCACAGCCGCACGGAGGGTGAGTGGTCCGGAGGTCAGGCTGTCTCTGCATTGAGTGGCTGCTGTGTCTGGGAGTGCGGTGACTCGAGGTGTCATTGGATTTGCCTCAAGGGTGACCCATCATCAGACCCATTCTGCTGGTCATCTTGTTCTTGCATTCTCGTCCTAGATCATTGTGTTGCTCCTCCTTGTCAGGCTCTTCTTCCTGGTCCTTAGTGAATCCATCCGTCCTCGAACGTCTTGTCACACCACCACTTGTGCTGGGGTCGAATATAAGGTGACCTAGCTTGACCTCTCTCTCTCTCGGACACAGCATACACTCAATGCAGAGATAGCCTGACCTCTGGACCACTCACCTAGGGCTTGCTGCTGCAGGCACCACCAGCGCTAATATCTCGCATTGTGTTCTATTCTAGTCGTGTGTAAACTCTTAGGAATAAAGAGTCAGCTGCATACTGAGTATATTACTGTGTTAGTATCAATATAGAGGGCAAAATGTAATCTTGGTTACAGTGTGTGTGTGTGTGTGTGTGAATGGCCAGATATAGAGAAAAAACAGTAATGTCCTGATCCACGAAGAGAAGACTTCCAAGTTAAGGGCCATAGTCTCGTAGCACTGGTGTGGCCAATCAGCAAAGTGCTCGAGGTAATCCGTCTGTGTAAACATCGCAGAATTCCTCGCAAACAGCCGTTCCTTTTGAGCCGAGCAATTTGTCTTGCGCAAACACCGCCGCCGCGACCCGCACTTCCTGATGCCATATCGTATCCAGCATTAAACAGATGTCAGTGTAACGTCATCTTGGCGCTTAACGCAGAAGACGCCTCTGAATTGGCAATCTAATTCCATGTTATTGAGTACCTTTTCAGAGTGTTCATCGCCTTGGAAGGTCACAGTCAACTTACACTAACCCTCGTTCCTGAAGTGAAAACCTGAGTAAGTAGGAAAAAGCTGCAGGATTGAGATGAACTGACAAAGGTAAGCAATTATCTGACCAATATTGCGAAATAGAAAAGCGAGTCGCAACCGAAGTTCGTGTCGCATAAACTGACATCTCCCTCAACTTCTAGACTGAAATGAGAGAACGTAAGATCAGAACCTTGGCGCTAATAATAGCTAAAATAGCCCTGAGAAATGTCCACCACCAGAACAACACTACCTTACAAAGCGAGAGAAATCAAGTATAAGATCGAACAGCCAAACTCACCAAAAATTAAAAATAAAAAGCTATAACCCTACAGAGTCTGCATTAGAAGAGGCTTGCAGCTGGACGACCCACCCGGCTCGGGGTCTGCAACAACGCCCACCTTTCCCCAGGCAGAGCAACAGCTGCAGAAGGAGAACATCCCTGCCCTGGCGATGGCCGCTTGCAACACTCGCCGACAGCGCAAATATGAGGTTGTGAAATGCTCTTAAGAATCTTTGTGTCTAGTCTTGTTTTAGATGATTCAGTTTCGTTGTTGTTATGCGGGGTAGTTATTCCCCAGATATATGCAGTTCTGGAATGTTCTTTCCAGAGTTATTAAGATTTCGTTAATGTCTGGCTTTATTTATAAATGCTTATTGTCATTAATCATTCCAGTAGCAATGAATATGAGAATAAAGATATCATTACAGTTATTATCATAATCATTACCCTTACTATTATTATTAGCATCGTCCTTATTATTGATATTATTTCTATCGTTGTTGGTATTGTTGTTCATCGTTATATATCGGATGATTGAGATCATCTTTCAAAATCATTTGAATTGTAGGTTTACAAAAAAAAAAAAAAATATTACGAAGATGTAGAGGATGAAAGAAAGGAAGACAAAGGGAAGATTGCGGTTCATAACGAAGGTAATGATTATCAATAACAATATTGATTATAAGTATGATGAAGGTTATAATAATTATTATGATAACAGCAATAATAATGACGATGATGTTAATGATAATGGTGATGATGTT
>NW_020869858.1:812494-819994 GCF_003789085.1 Penaeus vannamei
CATTGCTTCTCGCTGTATCCGGTTTTAATTAAAAGGTGACCCCGTAATAACGCCACTTTTCCTTAAAGTCCTCGAAAAAGTCGTATATGATCATTTTCATTATTTTTCCTATGAATTCTCATTGCTAACAATGATATTATTAGCATTTCTGTTCACTGTTACCATTATCACTGTTATTGTAATTGTTTTATTCCTATTATAGCTATTATGCTCGTTATGATTTTCTTCTTATCGTCATTATTGATGTTCCTGACGTCATAATCACTAGCAATTCGTTTATCACTATTATTATCATTGGTATCATTATCATCATCAGCATCACTAATTTCGTTCTTGACATTTTTCGTTAAAAATAATGCAGTCATCAATATTTTACAAAGGCAATCGTCTCTCTCTCTTATCCTCACTCTTACTCTTTTAACCCTAAGAAAGGAATATATTACTAAGAAAAAAATAAATATATTCAGTTTTTAGTCTCTTTTGCTCTCGCTAATTCCGACATCAATCTTCCGAGCTCGAGAAAGTTTTCCTGCAATTCTCTCTTTCAAAGTAATTTCCAATTTACTTTTGCAGGGCCTGAACATCCTTTTTTTGCGCAGTTTGGCCTTCCCCCATTGATTCTGGCGGCATCTCTTCCTTGTCTAGACACGAGGAGAAAAAAAATTATTTATTACTTGAATTGTGGAGGATAAACTGATTGTGTTAACTTTGCTGTCTAATGAAAGGATTTTGTAAAGGGGGAATCGAGTTATTTTTTACTACAGGGACTTGTATTGGTTTTCTCTGCTTGTTCTCTCTTTCTCTTTCTCTTTCTCTCTCTTTCTGTATGTCTGTCTGTCTCTCTTTCTCTCTTCTCTCTTCTTCTCTCTCTCTTCTCTCTCTCCTCTCTCTCTCTCTCTCTCTCTCTCTCTCTCTCTCTCTCTCTCTCTCTCTCTCCTCTTCTCCTCTTCTTCTTCTCTTTTCTACTCTTTCTCTTTTCTCTCTCTCTCCTCTTCTCTCTCTCTCTCCTTCCTCTCTCTCTTTTCTCTCCTCTCTTCTCTCACTCCTCTCTTCTCTCTCTCTCTCTCTCTCTCTCTCTCTCTCTCTCTCTCTCTCTCTCTCTCTCTCTCTCTCTCTCTTTCTACCTCTCTTTCTCTTTTTCTACTCCTCTTTCTCTCTCTCTCCTTCATTTTCTCTTTCTCTCTCTCTCTTTCTCTCTCTCTTCTCCTCTCTTCTCTCTCTCTTCTCCTCTCTCTCTCTCTCTCTCTTCTCTCTTTCACAATTTATCTTTTTATTTTTGTCAATTTTTCTTTCCTTCTCTCCTTGTCGCTCACCATTCTGACGCCTTCTCGCAATTTCCATTCATTCCCACCGCATTTGCTCCGTGTTCGTGGGCGAGAAAGTTCATTTAGAGAGCGAGAGAGCGAGAGAAAGAGGAAGAGGAAGATAGAAGGAAGAGAGAGAGAGAGAGAGAGAGAGAGAGAGAGAGAGAGAGAGAGAGAGAGAGAGAGAGAGAGAGAGAGAGAGAGAGCGAGAGAGAGAGAGAGAGAGGAGGAGAGAGAGAGAAAAAGGAGAGGAGAGAGAGCGAGAGAAAGATAAAAGGAGAGCGAGAGAAGATAAAAGCAGAGAGAGAGAGAGAGAGATACGAAAGAGAGAGAGAGAGCGAGAGAAAGAGGAAGAGAGAGATAAAAGGAGAGAGAGAGAGAGCGAGAGAAAGAGGAAGAAAAAGATAAAAGGAGAAAGAGAGAGAGAGAGAGAACATATGATGACAATGAAAATGAAAAGAAATGGAACAGATTTGTAACAGGGGATCAGTTATTTCCATCGTGAGTGATTTTTTTCTCTATCTATCTATCTCTCTGTCTATGTCTCTCTTTTTCTCTCTCTCTCTCTCTCTCTCTCTCTCTCTCTCTCTCTCTCTCTCTCTTTGCCATACACCAGTCTAACATTTTCACGTTGATTCACATCACATCATTTCCTTATCACAACACAAAATTTAATTATAATTTGCAATTTTATTTATAGACGAAGATTTCATAATAAAAGAAAAAGGTAAAAAAAAGAGAAAGAAAAAGAAGAAGAAAAAAACTATAAAAAAAAATTGTGAAAGGGGTTCGTTATTTTCGTCGCGGCTGACATTGAGAGTTCCGGTTTAAGACTGCATAAAGGTCGGTTTTGTTTACCTGGGTTGGGTGTGACTCTCTGAATTAGTTATGCACCGTATCTGATTTTTTTTTTTTTTTTTTTTTTTTTTTTTTTTTTTGTCTGGATTCTCTGTTTTCAGTTTATCTCCCTCTTTCATTCTTCCTCTCTCTCATTCACGGTATCTGATGCTTTTTTGTCTGTCTGGATTCTCTCTGTTTATCTCTCTCTTTCACTCTGTCTGTTTCTCTCTCTCTATCTCTCTCTCATGCACCGTATCTGATGCTTTTTTTCTGGATTCTCTCAGTTTATCTCTCTCTTTCATTCTTCCTCTCTCTCATTCACGGTATCTGATGCTTTTTTGTCTGTCTGGATTCTCTCTGTTTATCTCTCTCTTTCACTCTGTTTCTCTCTCTCTATCTCTCTCTCATGCACCGTATCTGATGCTTTTTTCTGGATTCTCTCAGTTTATCTCTCTCTTTCATTCTTCCTCTCTCTCATTCACTGTATCTGATGTTTTTTTTTTTTTTTTTTTTTTTTTGGTCTGGATTCTCTGTTTTCAGTTTATCTCCCTCTTTCATTCTTCCTCTCTCTCATTCACCGTATCTGATGTTTTTTTGTCTGTCTGGAGTCTCTGTTTATCTCTCTCTTTCACTCTGTCTGTTTCTCTCTCTCTATCTCTCTCTCATGCACCGTATCTGATGCTTTTTTTCTGGATTCTCTCAGTTTATCTCTCTCTTTCATTCTTCCTCTCTCTCATTCACGGTATCTGATGCTTTTTTGTCTGTCTGGATTCTCTCTGTTTATCTCTCTCTTTCACTCTGTCTGTTTCTCTCTCTCTCTCTCATGCACCGTATCTGATGTTTTTTTGTCTGTCTGGAGTCTCTCTGTTTATCTCGCTCTTTCACTCTCCCTCTCTCTTTCTCTCTTTCATTCACCGTATCTGATGTTTTTTTTTTTTTTTTTTTGTCTTTCTGTATTCTTTTCTCTCTCTCTCTCTCTCTCTCTCTCTCTCTCTCTCTCTCTCTCTCTCTCTCTCTCTCTCTCTCTCTCTCTCTCTCTCTCTCTCTCTCTCTCTCTCTTCTCTCTCTTCTCTTGCTCTTCTCTTTCTCTACCTCTTCCTCTCTCCTTTCCTATATCCTACCTCCTCTTATCCCTTCCCCCTCCTTCTCCCTCTCGTCTCCCTCTTCCTATCCTACTTCCTAACGACTTTCTTTTCCTCTCGTCCCCCATTTTTCCCACTCTTTCTCTTCCTCCTTCTCTCTCCTTTCCTTACCCTTTTCCCTTTTTCCATTTTCTCTCTCATTTCCCTCTCATTTTCTCTTTCCCTCTTTCTCACTCTTTTCCTTCCCTCTTTCTCTCTCTTTTCTCTCCTCCCCCCCCATTTCCTCTTTCTTTCTCCCCTTCTTTCTTTTTATCCTTTCCTTGCCATTTTTCTCTTTCCCTTTCCCCTCTTTCTCTCTCCTCTCCTCTCTTTTTTCTCTTTCCCTCTTTCTCTCTCCTTTCCCTCCCCTTTCCCTCTTCTCTCTTTCTCTCTCTCTCTCTCCTTTCCCTCCCCTTACCCTTTTCCCTCTATTCCTCCTCTTTTCCCTCTTTTCTCTCCTCTCCCTCCCCTTTCTTTCTCTTTCCCTCTTTCTTCCTTTCCTCCTCTTTCCTCTCTTTCTCTCTTCCCCTCCCTCTCTCTCCTTTCCCTCCCCTTTCCCCTCTTTCTCTCTTTCTCTCTTCCCCTCCCTGTCTCTCCTCCCCCACCCCCTTCACCATTTATCCCCCTATTCCTCTTTCTCTCTCCTTTCCCCCACCTTCACCCATTTTCCCTCTATTCCTCTTTCTCCTTTCCCTCCCCTTCCTCTCTTCTCCTTCATTCCCTCTCTCCTCCCCCCCCCCCCTTCACCCATTTTCCCTCTATCCCTTTTTCTCTTCCTCTCCCTCCCCTTCCCTCTTCCTTCCTTCCCTCGGTCCGTGAGTCGACCGGTGAACACTCACGGTCAGTTGCCTATAAAAAGAGCGCAGAGACGGCGGTTGGATCAGTGTGTCACCAACCATCGTGGGGGTAGTTTGTGCGTCTTTCGGCTGCTTAAATCTGCAACATGCGTCTCAATGGATGGGTTGTTATTTTTGTCTGCGATGCGTTGTTGCTATATTGTCGATGTTATCCTTGTTAACTGCAGTAGTTTTATATCCAGTATTTTTTATTGATATTATTATTATGTTATTATTAACATACTTTCTGTCATTTTTATCACTTTTATCATTATCGGCATTATCATTTTTAGCATTATCACAATAATGATTATCATTATTATCATTATACATCATTATTATTATATTATCATTATTATCATTAATTACAATCATTATTATCATTATTATTATCATTATTATCATTACTATTACAATCATTATTATCATTATCATTATTATCATTATCATTATCATTATTATCATTAATATTATCATCATGATTATGACCATCATCATTAGTAGCAATAGCAGCAGAAGTAGTAATATTATTATCATTATTGTCATCATTGCTATCATTATCATTATTTTGACGATTGCCTTTCCCATCCCCATCATTCACTGTATTTATCATTTTTATATAATCCTCATCAATAACAGTTTGTTCGATTTTATGAAAGAGAGAAAAAAAAATAGATTCAAACCCTGTATTATACACCTACATCACCTTCACAATATTTTTCTTCGCCAATCTCCACTTCCTCTCTCGGAAAAGCACCAAATACCAGATGATGCTTTTTCTCTCCCCAAATTCTTATACGACGCCAATTTTCTTCCCTTTGCTAGTGTGGGAGGAAATTTCTGAAGTTAATCAGCCGAGGTCGGAGGCTCGAGGAAGTTGCAGAGTCTCCTCCAGATGGTGTTTATATTTGCATTTTTTATATTTTTTTCTGATTGTTATTGTTGTCGGATTTTAGGGGGGGTTGTGATGTTGTTGTTGGTGTGCATTTTGTGTATTTCGTCATCTTTTGTCATTAGGTTTATATTTTTTATTCATATCATCACCATTATCACCACCACCACCACCATCATCATCATCACCATCACCATCATCATCACCATCATATTATGACCATCACCCTCGCCATCACTACCATAATCTATAACTATATATATATTACACTTTATATATTTCATTTTATTTCATATATTGCACTTTATATTCTTTTATCTTGTATATTGCACTTCATATATTTTATTTCATTTTTCACGTTACGCTTATCTCTTTTTACCCCATTTCTCCCCCACAGATGCACTTTACGCCAACACTTACAATACTTATGGCTATAAGTGTTGTTTCTTCGGTTGAGGACGAAGGCAAGGTCACTCTCGATGCTGCTCTTCCTCAAGAAAGGGTTAAGGTCGACCTCGAATATAGACCGGCAGTCGACCTTCAAGCTTCAGCATCAAGTTGGTTTAATTGATTTGATTTCTCTTTTAATCATCACAATTAGAGTTATGTGTATATATATATATATATATATATATATATATATATATATATATATATATATATATACATATATATATAATATATATATGTATATAATAATATATATATATATATATATATATTATTTATTTATTCATATATATGTATTTTTATGACAATTTCGAGCGTTATAGTTGTGGTGGTTTAATTGCTTGTACAGGTTATATATATTGTCCTCATTGTTATTATCTTTATCTCTCTATCTCTCTATCTTCATCTATTAATCTATCTGTCTATGTATTTGTTTATCTATCTATCTGTCTGCCTGTCTATCTATCTATCTACCTATCTAGTTATCTGTATACCTATACCTATATCTATCTATTTATCTGTATATCTATGTATCTATCTACCTATCTATCTATCTATCTACCTATTTATCTATCTCTCTACCAATCCACGTATCTATCTATCTGCCATCCTGCCTATCTTTATATCCGCAAATTCTTACATATCTGTCTAATCTAACCTTTTCAATCTTTATCTATCTGCACGTAGCGTTATCTACCCACCTATCGATGTACCTATCCATTAATCTATTCATCTATCTGTCAGTGTCTACCATCCACGCTACCATTCGACCTCTGTTTATCTACTATCTATCTGTCTATTCACACAGGATACTACCACCACGCCAGCCGCCCGAAAAACCTGTATGGAAAAGGACACAACAAGAAATATAAGGTAAAAAAGAAAAGAAAAATGTGTGTTTGTGTGTGTGTGTGTGTGCGTGCGTGTGTGTGTGTGTGTGTGTGTGTGTGTGTGTGTGTGTGTGTGTGTGTGACTGTGTGCGTGTTTGTGTGTGACTGTGTGTGTGTGTTTGTGTGTGACTGTGTGCTGTGTGTGTGTGTGTGTGTGTGTGTGTGTGTGTGTGTGTTGTGTGTGTGTGTGTGTGTGTGTGTGTGTGTGTGTGCGTGTTTGTGTGTGTGTGTGTGTGTGTGTGTATGATTATGTGTATTACTTTTTATCACTATTTTATTTTTTAATACAGTATGATTTCCCATACCAATTTCATTCATTCATGTCCTCACATCACACTGTATATTTCCCCACATCAATTTTACAACTTTATTCCGCCTTTTCCCTACATTATCAGCATCCAAGACGTACTTTTTTTACAACCCTTTTTCTCGAAGTGGAGCTTCGTCGTGCGGTTCTAGTCTCCGCCCGGCTGGATAGATATGCAAATCACTTTTCTTCGTGTGAATGATCAGTGTAATGAATTTACTGTGGTTGCTGGGTTCGTTGTTGGCGGGAGGCTGTCTGGCTCTCTTTTCTTCTTTTTTCTTCATCTTCTTCGTCTTCGTCTTTTCTTTTTTTTTTCTTTTCTTCATTTTTTCTTCTTTTTCTTTTTTTGTCTTCATTCTTTTATTCTTTTTCTTTTTTCTTTGCCTTCATTCTTTCTTCTTTTTCTTTTTTCTTTCTACTCCATCATCATCTTTTTCTTCTCTTTTTCTTTTTTCTTTGTCTTCATTCCTCCTTCTTCTTCTTCTTTTTATTTTTATTCTTACTTCATCATCTTCATCTTTTTCTTCTCTTTTTCTTTTTTTTATCTTCATTCTTTCTTCTTTTTTTCTTTTTCTTTTTCTTTCTACTCTATCATCTTCTTTTTGAGTTTCTGTTTCTTGTTCTTATTTCGTAGGTATATATATGTGTATACAGATCGATCGATAGATACGGGTTTACACGATTTCGCTGTCTATTTTCCTATTGTTTCTCCCGTGTTCCTCCCTTTCCCCGTAATTGCACCCCACAAAAAAGTAATTTAGTTTGCTACGCGGCGCCGTAACGAAAGAGGAGGGAGGGGGAGGGGGAGGCCCAGTCGGACAAAGGGAAAGGGAGGGCGAGAGCAGAGAGTGGGGGGGGAG
>NW_020869858.1:827494-832814 GCF_003789085.1 Penaeus vannamei
TGAACGAGAAACCACCAGGGGCCGCGAACTGCTCATTAGTAATGATACTGCCTTTCCATTTGCTGTCCAGTAACTCGCTCAACAGCTTTGACAGAGTGGATACAATGAGGGGAAAAATGTTGATTAATTGTGTTCCGGTTAATCAAGGGTCAATCAAGCTTTTCTATGATTGGTTACAGTTAACACGTATGATATTCAAAACTAGATTCTAGCGGCCTGGTGCGATGAATTGTAAAAATATATATTATCATTCTGAATATTGTTCGTGATGTATTCCATGTAACTGCGGAATTGTGTTTTTTTTTATGGAAATGGTTATTTTCTGCTTGAATATGACGTTTTAGTGTACGTTAAGAGGTTAATGGACCGCACAAATAAAAGATCACACGACTTTGGGAGAATCCTGTTCCAACTATTATCATTATTGGTTATTATCAGCATGACTGTTATGTTGATTTTAATTATCATTATCATTTTCATTATTATTATCATTATTTTCATTATTATCATTATATCATCATCATCATCATCATCACATCACATTATTATTATTATTATTATTATTATTATATTATTATTATTGTTATTATCATTATTATATCATTATCATCACCATCATTATCATTATTTCTACCTCCTCAGAGACAAATACACTGCTGCGAAGTAGCTAGACTGCCAGTTTATACACATAATTATCCGTTTTTCCTTGTCCAGTAGTACAATTTTCTCTTCTTTATCTCCATCTGTTATCTTTTGTTCTTTTTCTTTTTACTCAATCCTTCTTCATTCTCCCTCTTTACCTTTCTATTTCGTTGCCGTCGTCGTCGTCGTCTCTCTCTCTCTCTCTCTCTCTCTCTCTCTCTCTCTCTCTCTCTCTCTCTCTCTCTCTCTCTCTCTCTCTCTCTCTCTCTCTCTCTCTCTCTCTCTCTCTTCCCTTAATAATAAGAGAAAATAATCGTCTGAAGTACAAGGGAATTCAAAAGTGAAAAAAGTGTAAAAGTGAAATATGAAAATACAAATACAAATACAATACAGATGTCGAACTAAAACGAAATGAGAGCAGAAAGGTGGTTTATCAGTTAAATATCATGATACACAGGTGAAATGTGCGCGCGCGCGCGCGTGTGTGTAGTGTGTGTGTGTGTGTGTGTGTGTGTGTGTGAGTGAGTGAGAGAGAGAGAGAGAGAGAGAGAGAGAGAGAGGAAGGAGAGAAGGAGAGGGAGGGAGGGAAAGAAAGTCAGAGAGACAGTGAGACGGAGAGAAAAAACAACAGACAGAGATGGAAAGAGAGGGAGAAAGAGTACAGATATGTAAAATCTAAAATGAGCGTAAAGTGGCGGTAAATCTGATAAGAGTTAGACACTAATAACTGCACTTTACCCCATTATTTTTAAACATTTTTTTCGTCTGCGCGCCTCTCTCCACCACAGCGGCAAATAAATCCGATTATGTGAAAATGTAAAAGGATTCTCCCGTGAAATTAAATTATGATAATTCTAATGTCAGTGGCAATGGTGATAACAATACTGATATTAATACTGATACTGGTGACAAAAACAATACTAATATCGACATTATTATTGCTGCTAGTAATGATAAAAAATAGAAATAATGATAATGATTACAATTATGATTATAATAATAATAACAGTGATGATGATGATGATAATGATACTGATAATAATAATGACAATAACAATGACTATTATTGCAATTATCATTATACCATAATTGTAATTAATCATTATACCACTGTTATTATTATTATTATTATTATTATTATTATTATCATCCTCATCAAAATCATCATCATTATCAATAATAAAAAAATAGTAACAGCAACAACAATAAGAATAATAATATCACCACTAACTAGCACTCAGGGAGCGCACCCCCCCCCCCGTCAAGGCAACAAAGTCACTGATGCAATAAAATTCACACTTGAAGAATTACATTAAAAAAACACCTCTTTCTCAAGTACACTGACCTATACATGCAGGTCTGTAGACCTCTTTGGCGGAGGTAATAAAGGTATTGATAATGATAATAGCAAACGATCACAAAACATTTGATTGCATCTAATTTAGGCTAAGACATACAGGTAAAAAAAAATCTATTCTTGACTTTTTGAGTTATCCTGTTAACCAACAAGTTAACCAACGCGACCAAAACTATGACTAAAAAGGTAATAAGAAGACTGATAATGATAAAACAAATAATGATGATATCAATATTGATGGTTATGTGTAGCTACATGTAGCTGATGAAATATATCTTAGAACGATTCAATGTTATTTTGTTTTATAAAACATTTAAATCCACAATCAAAACGGTAAAAAAAGAATATATTCAGATAAATCGTTTTATTATTTTTTTAATCTACATCAACGGTATGGTTTTCCTTCCGAAATATCCTGATCCACAGCTAATAAAAAAAAAAAAAAAACAGGAATATATCCGGCCGGTTTTTAAAAATTACGCGAGGCTCGACTTAATGAACATTCATAAATACGTATACATGCGTATACACATAAATGCATATCTGTCTTTCTATCTGATGGATGTACATTTATCTACCAATCTATGCGGTAGGTATGCGAATCTAGACAAAAAGATATGTATTTATTTCGGTAATTTTCTATATTACGTCCGCATAACCGATATCGACGATTTTGGTATCGTTGGATTCCTCTCACTCTCCACATTGCAAATATATAGTTTTTATTGCGCGGAATCCCCCGTTTGCGACAAACTTGGCCCCGATAGCAGGGGAGGGCATGGAAGGTTCCAGGGAAAATGCGGGGTTAAATAGCACTAATAATATAACGCACAGTGAAAATAAGCATGGTTATTCACATAATTTTCCACTGCAGGGGGCTGCGCCCCCTGCGACCCCTAGCGGGGGCTGCCGCCCCCCAACCTCCGCCGAGGAAACAAAACCTCCACCACGTATTCCCGGCAGGCTAGAGCGTTACACAATCATCGTTGATGTCGGAGCGGCGGGCGTAATATTACAATTACCTGGTAAGATTCCCACTGAATTAGCATATTAACCTTGGCATAGTCAGCACTGTATATAGAGACGATTGTAGTATGATCAGGATGAACAGGGTGGCCCGCCCTCGTCGGCGGGTTTTGCGCCTCTTTCGATGTTACTCCGATGGCCTCAAGGTCAAGTTTCCCGTCCACAGAAATAACGACATCCGTATTCCTAACCGAAATAACCGTCGCATTCAGAAGTCAGTCATAGCCGCCGCGATGGCCGAGTGTGGAGGGTGCTCGTATTCGGAGACGGATTTTCTGCGCGAAATTGCAACTAGCCAGGAAAAAAAAGCTAGAGATGTGCTTCCGCCACGGCCTACTCCGTCGGGAGAAAGCCTGCGGCAGGTGCGGGCAGCCAGCACGCCTGGTCCTCCTTCACATTCTGCGGCAAAGGAGCACCCTCCCTACTAATTAGCGGCATTAATCAATCAGGTTAGTACCTTAACAATCCTAGGTTATTGTAGGTTATCGGATCCGCATCTAGTTCGTGTGCGCTCTATCCTGCCGTGAATACGTGGTGGAGGTTTTGTTTCCTCGGCGGGTTAGGGGGCGCCCCCCCCCCAGGGGGGTCGCAGGGGGCACAGCACCCTGCAATGGAAAGTCATGTGAATAACCATGATTATTTTCACTGTGAGGTTATATTATTAGGGTAATTTTATATATTACGTCCGCTGCTCCGACATCGTCGCCCCCGCTATCGGGGCCAAGTTTATCACTAACGGGGGTTTCCGCGCAATAAAACCTACATATTTGCATTGTATACAGTGAGAGGAATCCAACGATACCAAAATCGTCGATATCGGTTATGCGGACGTAATATAGAAAATTACCTTTATTTCTATACATATGCATGTCCGTATACTGAATACCCATTGATTCGGACCTCGCGCAATTACCCCAACAAACCGGCCTACAAACGCGACTGTTTCCGCCACAAGTGGATCCAGCCTGAACGGACGTGCTCATAGGCCTACTCAAAACCCCTCAGCTCACGATGACATGATCCAGGCCGGGCCTCCCTTGCTGCCCGCGTCGTTCGTCTCAATGATGTTGATCATGGCGTAGCGAGTGCCAGATTCGAGTGGCACTCCCCTGTGCACGTGGAGAGGCCTGTTGGGCTGGATGACCGCCCACCCCGTCCGGTTGTGGGGGACGTGGAACTCCTTCTCCTCGCCGAAGTATCTGTTGCCCATGCGGTAGTCGAGGCCGCCGCCCTGGGAATGGAGAAACGGATAATTGGATAAAGAATGAAGAGCGTTGATCTGCAAAGCGTTTTTTTTTTTTCTTCTTCTTTTTTTTTGTCTGTGTCTTTCTTCCTCTGTGTGTTCCATTTCCATTTTTGTCTGTTTTTCTCTCACAAGCTCTCTCTCTCTCTCTCTCTCTCTCTCTCTTCTCTCTTCTCTCCTCTTTCTCTTCCTCTCTCTTCTCTCTCTCTTCTCTCTTTCTCTCTCTCTCTCTCTCTCTCTCTCTCTCTCTCTCTCTCTCCTCTCTCTCTTTCTCTTTCTCTTCTCTCTTTCTCTTTCTCTTCTCTCTCTCTTTCTCTCTCTCTCATCCTTCTCCTCCCTCCCCATTCTCTCTCTCTCTCTCTCTCTCTCTCTCCTCCTCTCCCTCCCCTCCCTCTCTCTCCTCCCTCTCCCCTCTTCTCTCTCTCCTCCCCTCTCTCTCTCTTCTCTCCTCTCCTTCCCCCTCTCTCTCTCTCTCCTCTCTCTCTCCCTCTCTCTCTCTCCCTCCCCTCTTTCTCTCCCTCCCCCTCTCTCTCTCTCCTCTTTCTCTCTTCCCTCTCCCCTCTTTCTCTCTCTCCCCTCCTTCCTTCTCTCCTCTCTCCTCCCTCCTCCCTCTCTCTCTCTCTCCCCCCTCTCTCTCTCCCTCTCCCCCCTCTCTCTCTCTCTCTCCCTCTCTTCTCTCTCTCTCTCTCTCCCCCCTCTATCTCTCTCTCTTCTCTCTCTCTCTCTCCTCTCTCTCTCTCTTCTCTCTCTCTCTCTCTCTCGTCTCTCTCTCCTCTCTCCCTCCCTACCCCTCTCTCTCTCCCTCCCTCCCCTCTCTTTCTCTTTCTTTCCCTCCTCCTCTCTCTCGCGCATCTCTCTCTTCTCTCTCTCTCTTCTTCTCCTCTCTCTTTCTCTTCTCTCCTCCTCTCTCGTCTCTCTCTTCGCACTTCTCTCTCCTCTCTTCCTCCCATCTCTCTCTCCTCTCCCTCTCTCTTCGGTCCTCTCTCTCTCTTTTCTCGTCTCCTTCACTCTCTCTCTCTCTCTTCTCTCTCCCCTTCTCTCTCTCTCTCTCG
>NW_020869858.1:833120-835620 GCF_003789085.1 Penaeus vannamei
CTCCGCGCGTTCACTATCATCTTCCCTTGCTGTCTGCTGGTCATCGATGCTCCCGCTCGTAACAAAAGATAACCTTGACTACAGATGCTTCACTCGTTATTCACGACAACATAAAATAACACTGAGAAAGCTCCGTGCAGCGCAAAGGAGGTCAGCGTGCGAGGCAGAGGAGGGCGCTGATTTTGCAACAAAACTCCGGTGTTGTTCGCTAAACACTTTGTAATATCATTTTGCCCTTTCCTTTCAACTTGGGTAATGAAATATGACTCATACCGCACACCACTGACGCACTCCGCATATATACATAAGAAGACACACACAAGAAGACACACACGCACACACATACACATTTACACACAAGAACATAACACACACACACATACACATACACACAAGAACACACACACTTTACACATACAGCACAAGAAGACACACACACACATACACACAAGAAGACACACACACACGCACACACATACACACAACACACACAACACACAAGTAGGATAACACCACACACACAGAAAGATACACACACACACACACACACACACACACACACACACATACACACACACCACACACACACACACACACACCACACAACACCACACACACACACACACACACACACACACACACACACACACACACACAACACACCAGAAGATACACGCACACACACACAAGAAGCTACACCACAACACACACACACACACACACACACACACACACACACACACACACACACACACACACACACACAACACCACACACACCACACACACACACACACTGATAACCGTGTGACCGTGTGGGTCGATGTTGACGTACGCATGTAATTTCAAAGGACATAAACCGCTACAAAAAGTCTCCCTTCCACTCTGTAATGGCAGCGGTACTCACACACAGTTATTTTGGCGTCATCGGAAATACAGTGATGTAAAATGTATATTATATCTTCGTGTTCAGAATGCTAATCCCATCATATCGAAAGTACTAATCCCATCGCCCGGGGCAGTTCAGGGAGGGAGGAAAAAGATTGGAACACACGCACAGACTCCGCCGGTGTGTGCGTATATGTATGTATGTATGTATACAAATATAATATGTATACATGTATATATATTATATATATATATATATATATATATATATATTATATATATATATATATATATATATTATAGGTATATGTAGTGGTTATATATGATGTATGTATGTGTATATATATATGCGTTATATATATATATATATATACTATATATATTTATATATATATATATATACGTTATGTAAGTTTGTAAATATATATATATATATGTTAACATAAATACACAACACACACGCATCACACATATATACATATAGCATGAAATACACACGTATAGCCAGGACGCACGCTACAACACACAACGCACATCACACACCAAACACACACACAAACACACACGCACACACACAAAAAACACAACACAACAAAGACAAATTTATATAATAGTATAATATATACCTCTTACTATACTTTTATATATATATATATATATATAATATATATATATATATATATATATTATATATATGTATATATATCTGTCTGTCCTGTCTGTATATATATATTTATATATATATATATATATATAGTATATATATATATATTATATATATATATATACTTATATTTTATTTATTATTTATATCATTTAATTTATTTATTTATTATTATTTATTTAGTCATTTATTCATTCAGTCATTCTTCATTTATTCATTTAATATATATAATATATATATATATATATATATATATATATATATATATATATAATATATATATATATATATGGCTCTACGTTTCGATGGCTCAAAAAAATCTTCAAGAGAGCCAGAAGCAGAAGGGGTGAGGAAACAAAGACGGGAAACGGTCAAAAGCGAGAAGAATAAAGGTTTAATGAAGCGAAGGGGAAGAGAGGGAAGGAGGAAAAAAAGAACAACCGATGGAGGAATGATAATGGAGGGGAGAGGAAGAAAGGAGGCGAGGAGAAGATAAAGAGGAAGAGAATATGATAAAAAAAAAGAAAAAAAAAAAAAACAGGATTACAAGGCCTTCAAACGAACGAACAGAGAACAATTAACACGAAAAGAACAGTCCAAGTTCAAGCCCATTCAAATAAACCATACAGAGAGAATATTTTACACAAACACAACAATTCGCCCTAAACAGAACAGTTCACACCCTTTGAAACGTTCTTGCAAATAGGAAAAAAATAAATAAATAAATAAAAAATAAGAAACAAAACAAAAAACACTCACAGTAAAGTCGTTATTGAGCGCGATGTTGTATGTGTAAGAAGCGCCATCCAGGTGATATTTGAATGTGTTATATTTGGTGTTATCTGCGTACTTCAACACGAAGATAAGAGACGGTTCCGCATACGCCCTGTAGTCGCTGTAGAGAGATGCCAAAAGCTCCTGGAAAGAAAGAAAAAATGGCAGTTGTATT
>NW_020869858.1:840620-858120 GCF_003789085.1 Penaeus vannamei
TTTTTATCTATTTACTTATCTATTCGTTAAGAAATGTCGCTATATGGTGTTTCCAGAAATACTGCCAGGACTGCTACTCCGTAGATGTAAGAAAGATCCGTTAGAATATTTTTAAAAATCGAATTTTGAATTGTGAATTGTGATTGGCTGTTACTTAACCGCACTGCAGATGCTTTGGTCATGTGATATAAACCTGCGCGCTGACTAGAACACTAATTAAAATAGTGCTTTGCGTCTTTATTTATTCATACGGATTCCATTAACTTTTGCCTTTGTAGTCTAATTCTCTTTCATTCTTTTCGTACCAATCACAAGAGTCGGAAATATCTCATTTCTCTGGATTCCAATGGATTTTTGCCCTTACAAAACCAGTATGGAAGATTCGATCATTTTTTTCAACATTATTCTATCCCTTTCTGAATCTTCAAAGAGGACGTGAAAAAATAGATATCCTTATTCGAGATTAATATAACCCCAAGGAGAAAAAAACACGTGGACGAAATTGGCAAAAAAATGAGATGAAACGAAATTAATAGAAATTCATTGGGACGTGTTTCCATCCCTCTCTCTCTCACCTTCTGCCTCTCCTCTACCTCTCCCTCTACCTCTCCCCCTCTCTCTCCCTCTCACCCTCAAACTCACTCTCACTCTCACACTCAAACTCACTCACGCTCACTCTCTCTCTCTCTCTCTTCTCTCTTTCTCTCTTCCCTCTTTCTCTCTCTCTCTCTCTCTCTCTCTCAATCTCTCATCTCTCTCTTCTCTCAATCTCTCTCTCTCTCTCTCTCTCTCTCTCTCTCTCTCTCTCTCTCTCTCTCTCTCTCCTCCCTCCTCCCTCCCTCCTCCCTCCCTCTCCCTCTCTCTCTCTCTTCTCTCTCCTCTCTCTCCCTCTCTCTCTTCTCTCTCTCTCCTCTCTCTCTCTCTCTGCCCGCTTCCCCTCCTCTTCTCTCTTCCTCCCTCCCTCCTTTCTCCTCCTCCCTCCTCCTCCCTCCCTTCGCTCCCCCTCCCTCCCTCCCTCCCTCCCTCCTTCCTGCCTCCCTCCTCCCTCCTCCTCCCTCCCTCCCTCCCTCCCTTCCTCCCTCTTCCTCCCTGTCCTCCCTCCCTCCCTCCCTTCCTCCTCTCCCTCCCTCCTGTCCTTGCCTCCCTCCCTTCCTCCCTTCCCTTCCTCCCTCCCTTCCCTTCCGCTCCCTTTCCTGCCTCCCTCCCTCCCTTCCTGCCTCCCTTCCCCTTCCTGCCTCCCTCCCTCCTCCTCCTGTCCTCCCTCCTGCCGTCCCTCCCTCTCCTTCTTCTTCCTGCCTCCCTCCCTCCCTTCTTCCCTCCCTCCCTCCCTCCCCTTCTTCCTCCCTTCGCCTCCCTCCCTTCTTCTCCCTCCCTCCCCCCTCCCTTCCTTTCCCTCCCCCTCCCCTCCCTGTCCCTCTTCCCTCCGCCTCCTCCCTCCTTTGCCTCCCCCCCCTCCCCTCCCTCCCCTCTCTCCCTCTCCCCTCCCTCTCAATCTCTCTCCATTCCTTTTCTCACTTTTCATCAGTGGTTTGCGCTTTCCTTGACCTATTTTTCCGCCCTGGAGTGATCCTCGGGGTCTGATTGCCACGGGGGTTCCTCTGACCATTCTCCTTTTACGTAACACTCTGAGAGAACTACGCGACCTTTTTCATCTATGTTTTTTATTTGTGAAACTACACGACGCGATCTTTCAATCTATGTTTTAATGAAACTACACGAAGCGACCTTTTTAATCTATGTTTTTATTTTGTGAAACTACATGAAGCAACCTTTTGTCTGTTCTGCGTTTGGCTGTTTGTGGAACGATCCGCGTGTCTGTCCTGTTAACGTGTCTATTTGATTTATTTTTTTTATTTCTCCTGTCTTCTTGATATGTCTATCTGAAAAAGCTTTCAGTTTCCGTGGAGATTAAGAACTTTCTGTGTCCATTCTTACCTCTTCCTTTCTCCCTTCCACATCCTTCTTCTTCCTCCTCCCCTTCTCCTTTCCCACTCCCCTCCCCCTACTCCTTTCTCCCTCCCCCATATCTTTCTCATTCCTCCCTCCCCCCTACTCCTTTCTCCTCTCCTACTTCCCTTCTTCCTTCCTCCCTCTTCAAAAGAAAACCCAACCAACAAACAAAAAACAAACAAAACCAAAACAAAACGCCAACAAGAATAAGAAGCACAAAGAAAAGAAGAGCAATAGAGACAAAAAAGCAAACAAAAACACCAGCCACCGAGCAACCCCCGGACACAAGCACACCAGACCTGCACGGACCACCGCAAGCCAAACAAAGACACAATGCCCGGTTGGAAAGAGCATCCCAGAAGGCCAAGCGGCCGCAGGCACCCGAGCGCAAGCGACAGACACGCGAGGAAGAACGAGAAGAAGCAAACAAGGAAAAGGCAGAAAAGAAACAAAACGCGAACGGCCGGGGGGCGCGGGACAAAAAACCGGCGACCGCGGACGACCCCAACACCTCTTAGAGCGAAAGAAGCGAGTCACGAGCATGCCTCCGTGCGCCGTACTCACGGGGGGCGAAGGCGGAGAGCGGAGACGAGCTCGGGAGCACCCAAAAAGCAAACAAAAAAAAAAGAAGAGAAGAAGGAAGAAGAAGAGAGAGAGAAGATGAGAAGAAGGGAAGAGAAAGAAGAAAAGAGAAGAGCAGAAAAGAAAACAGAAATAGGAGAACCGAACCAGAGAACAAGAAACCTAAACAAACAAAAAGAAGAGTAAGAGAGTAGAGAACGGAAGAAAGAGGAAGCCAAGAGGAGAGAGAGGAGATGAACAGAAGATGAAACAAAAGAGGCAATAGAAAATGCAAATAAAAATGAGAGAGGCAGAAATTGCGTAGAGTAATATAAGAGAGAGACCGAATGTGAGGAGAAGAGAGAAGGAGAGAGACACCATTCACTTAACTCGCCATCACCGCTAACCATGATATTAAGTAAAGGACTCCGAAACATGTTACGAAAGTCAGACTCAAGAGAGATGACAGAGAGAATGGAAGAAGAAAAAGAGAGACCATATGACCTTAAAGACCCCAACAGCCTACTCACCTTCCTCCATCCCTTCACCCCCATCAAGAGGAACTCGAGGAACCCAAAAGATTCAACAACCGACTGAAACTTTCCATACAGACTCACGCTCAGTCACCAAACACAAGCGATACAACATCCGACACACTCCCACCAAACAACAGAACCCTCTCTCTCACTCCTCCTCCCCCCCCTAACTCCACCGATTTCTCCACCCAAACATGTCCACCCAAATACTCGTCTTCTTCTGCAATTCCTCCCTGCACCCCCTCAACCACAAGAGAAAAAAGAAGCAAAGAAAAAAAGACCTGAACGTACCTTCATCACAGACATCTACATAGCTATCTTGTCCACATTCTGATCCATTTAAGAGAGAAAGAAAGACCAACAGGAAGACAAAAAAAGAAGACAAACAAATACAAGAAAAAAAAGAACCTTCCTTCATAAGAGTCTCATACCTGCAAGCCACGAGAAAGAAGAATGTATAGAATCCTGACCAAACATAGAGAGACAGACACGAAAGCCACACAACATCACAAGAGCGACAACAACCTAGAGCAGAACCTAGTAAAGACAAGACAGACCCGCCACCAAGAGCAGTACAAGCATACATACACAGCCACACAGACGAACTAGGACACAAACTAGATCGACTCAGAGAAAAATAAACAGGCATACACACTAACACGCGCAGAGCGACTCATAACAAACAGAGAAGAAATCGAGTTCCTCGACACCCATTGCTTCAACAACTACACCTCACTACTCATGATCATCAAGCAACCATATCACACACAGAGAAACAACGCAAGAATAAAAAGCAAAACAGCAATCACAACCAATAAAAATTACAACGAACAATATCCCAGCTGCGCAACAAACAGAACATAAACACCAAATAAACAAGAAACCTACCTGCACATAACACCGCAAATAAAACAGACCGGCAAAGACAGAAGTACTCTAATAATATCACCAACGACTATCTCAACATAAAACAGACAAATCGAAGTGCAGAAAACTCATATATATCAAACAAACCACACACAAATAAAACTAATAAAAAACACACACGAACATCACGAAAAACAACGGGAATACTATACTAACAGCACACAAATAAGACGAGCTATGAAGATGACACTAAAATAAATAAGACCACATCAATCAAACCCATGAGCAGAAGCCTACTAAAGAAGCGTGTAGAAGAACGAGTGATAGTAAACGCGTGAAACGAGCCCAGTAGATAAGAGCTAAGTAAAAAGAACAAAAAAGTCAAGAAGCCCACAGATAATCAAACATGACAGAAGATGGCAGCCTAGCTTATTGAGACAACGACAATATAACCTAACAAGCTATAAATACACAAACGACCAAGCATTACTCAAGCATAGATGGAGATTAAAATGGCAGCATGGGACAAATCAAGAGCAGAACTAATCAAACAACACAAAAAGATATCCACAATATCGCTATCAACATATACGAACCAAGAGAGAAGAGAACAAGCAGTAGACAGCGAAAAAGAACAAGAAAGCCAAAGAAACACCCACACAGTAGCCATAGAACGGATGAGAAGTGAGAATGAAAAACCACAGATACAAAGAATAAGAAACATATAACACAATCCAAGTTTAAGAAATAGCAAAATAAAAAGAATATAACAACTATAAAATAACTAACAAAGAACATCAGACACCGTAAACCACCACAACAACAAACACAATCAATCCACCCACCAAAACATAAGCCCAGCGTGTATACACCAAAAGAACAAACACTAAGATAAATACCTCCACACAATGACATATTACACGAGCGATACAATAAAAATAAATGATACAATGAACATCACATGCCACAACCCTTATGCCAACCCGTACCATCTGAACCCACAGACGCCAACCGCAGGACCACCGGCAAGGCAACAACAGCACAGCAAGGCGGGGCACACAGCCGCTATCTCACCGTACTCCAGCACTCTCTCGCCTCAACTACCTCTTCACGTCCGTCCTCAGCAATCCGCACAAACATCCCATCCCTCATCTAAACAAAAACAACGGCCGACAACTATTGAAGAAGTCAGCAAAATCCAAAACACGCAGCATACCGTCCAGTTCTCAGCGTCTGCAACAACACACAACCGTCTTAAAGCCAAACCCACACAAATACCGCTCTCGCAGTGCTCTGAAGCGAGACACAGCTGACAAAAAAGATATCCACGTCCTGCACATACACGACTACCAACAAACATGACTCCAAACAGAGTGCCGCGGTGTCACACAACATGCCTGCCCCGTGCCACTCAGTCCGAATCCATATGCCCCTGCACGTACACGCTCCAGCTCCCTCCCACCATCGTCAGTCCCAGACCCCGGCGGCCCTACCCGACCGACCGCGCAGCCATGGAATCCTGAAATATACGCCGTATCGAGACCGACACCACTCCTCACCTACCACCATATATCACAGCACGACCATACAACGCCACTGATCGAGCACTCCCTCCCCCGGAGCGCACTCGCAACTAACGTCTCCATGCACCCTAAAAGCGACTCATGCAGCAACAAATAGTCTACAATCAATACACACACACAAGTACTCGCTTCAAACACACACCATATATAACAAATAGCTACAGAGACCCAACGACTGAATCACTCAAAGAACAGACACAAATTAAACATCAACACGGAGTACGGCCAAAGACGAGACTCAAATATGACCTCACCACTATCACGTACACTGACGACAATGTATTCTCCTACATTTCTATTCACCGCAACTCTCCTCAGCAGACACTATCTACCTCACGATTCTCTTGCAAACACTCTCCTCACATTCTCCTACAACAAGAATGTCTTATTTTCAGACCAACACGCACAAAAAGTATCATCCGAATCGATAGATATATTTATTTTACTGTCTCCAACGCGCAAATGGAATTACTTTCTTTCTCTGCTTCCTTCTCTCTTCTCTATTTCATATTCTACCCATCTCCGTTCTCTTTCCGCTCTATTTTCTTTCGTTATATTTCTCCTGTTTTCCCCCCTCTCCTTTATAAATTTCAATTATTCCCTCTCCTGGCGTTCCTTTCTCTCTTCTCTCTCTCTCTCGCTCTCTTCTTCTTAGCTCTCGCTCTGTCCGTTTATTTTTCCTTTCTCCCCACCTTCTTCGCTTCCCTCTCATCATCCGCTTATTTAATCCCTCATGATTACCCTTCGCCTCAACATCCCTCCCTTTCCTTCCTCCTACTGCTTCTCCTCCTCCTCCTCTTCGCGTCTTCCTCATTCATCCTTGTCCACCCTTCTTCTCCCTCCTTTTTCTTTCTTTCTTCCTCCTCCTTCCTCTTTCCTCCTCTCCACTTCCTTCCTTATCCCTTTCACTCGTACCTTCTTCCGTTTCCTCCTACCTCCCTTCCTCTTTTTCCTTTCCTCCTTCCTTCCTCCTCCCTCCCTTCCTCCCTCCCTCCCTCCTCCCTTCCTCCCTCCCCTCGCCACCCCTTCTCCCTCCTCCCCCTCCCTCCCTTCCCCCATACGCTTTCCTCCCTTCCTCCTCCCTTCCTCCCTCCCATCCCTCCCTCCCTCCCCTCCTCCCTCCTCTCCTTCCCCCTCCTCCCTTCCTCACTCCCTCCCTCACCTCCCTCCCTCCCTTCCCTTTCCCTCCCTACCCTCCCCTCCCTCCCTCCCTCCCTCACCTCCCTTCCTCCTTCCTCCTTTCTCCCGCCTTCCCTCCCTCCCTACCCTTCCTCTCCTCCCTCCCCTCCCTTCCTTCCTTTCCCTCACACTCCACCTCCCTCCCTCCCTCCTTCCTCCCCTCCTCCTACCCACCTCCACATCCTACCTCCTTCCAACTACCTCACCACAATATGAGGGGACATAACAATAAGGAGACGAAAAGTACTCGACTCGAGAAGTCGATCTCCTCGAGGTTAAATGTTCAGTGATCATGTACTAAAATGAGAGCACAACCTCCCATTAATACACTAGCAAGAAGAGAAAGAAGAAGGTCTGATGAAGGCGTTTATTGACGAAGGAAGAATTAGATAGGATGAAGCATGCATAGTGAGAATGCGTGAAGATGATTGGTGGAGAAAGGTGAATAAGTAAAAGAATGATGGTGGAGATGATGGTGAGAGATGATGTGGAGATGGTGGAGATACCTTTCCGGGGTGGAGGTCGTCCGGCGGTCTGCTTTTTTTTTTTTTTTTTTTTTTTTTTTTAATTGGGGATTGAAACGGGAATTACAAGAATCAGTGGTATAAGGGAAGATTTTTTTTATCAACGAGCATAAATTCTAAATCTATATTGTACATGGATCTGGATGTCATGCTAAAGTGATAAGAGAAATTATAAATCCTTAAAGAACAAATAGAAAATCAAGAAAAAATATTATATAGCTTTATATATCTATGAACTTTTACAGCAAAATATTTTTTTATCCTAGAATATAAGACATTGTTTTATTGCACATATCTTTATGCCAATATGAATTTATCCTAGAATATAGGATGCACTCTGTTTTACTGCAAATATTTTCCTGCCCTTCTGAATCTTATCCAGAATTCGAAAATACGCGAAGAGTTTATTTAGCTAATGTACTAACAATTCAATCTTTTTGTTCTGACATTTTCTTATTTTCTTTCCACGCAATTCGTATTTTTGCAAAAGATTTCCCTTCGATCCGGCAATATTTTTAGAAGAGAAAATCTGATTCAATAAATCTACCATAACAAACACAGACAATGCGTATGCTAATTATATACGTTTATTACAAGGTACTCATGTAATGTATTTTTGCAAGCCCTCGAGCCCTCTCAGATGCGGTTGTTGAATCAGAGATTGAATGAATCATTAAATGGAAGAAAAGCGTTATTGGACAGTAGATATGTAGTTACAATATTACAAATATAATGCAATATATATGATAAATATTTAATCATTTCTAAAATATATAAAATAAATTTAATATCAATAATAATAGTATATATATATAATAAATATAATATAATGATGTAGAGTAAGACAAACTAACGTGACAAAACAAAAAATGTGTGTAGTGTGTAGTGTGTGTGTAGTGTGTTGCAAACAAAACCTGTCTGAATGGGTGATGTGTAAGTAATGAAGTGTGTCGATAGAAGACCACATCGTCATAAAATACCATATTACAATAATAGAAATATATATCATTCAATAATGCAAAATATACTATATCTATAAGTATATTAATGAAATATTTATAATTTTAATGCGTGCAACCAATGCATTTAGATCCGAGTGAACACCAAAAAAAAAAACAAACCATTCGTGATATAGAAGTGAGATATATTGTCGTAGTCAGCGTAGATGTGATGAAAAACATGACCAATGTGTGGATAGTGATAGAAAAAAAACAAAACAACCAATCGCATGCTCAAAAAAAAAAAAAAAAAACCAAAGAAAACGCATAAATAGGGATGTGTGTGTGAGTAAAAAACAAACAAAACATGTGTGTCGTGAGTGAGTGTAGTAAACCTGATGTGTGGTGTTGTTGTGTGCTTGTGGTTATTGTGATATGTCGTAGTGCTGCGGCTGCCGTGTGCGTATGCGTGTGCGTATGCGTGTGCCGTATTGGCGGATGCGCATGCGTGCATGCGTTATGTGGATGTGGATGTGGATGCTGTACGTGTGTCCGTGTGCGTGTGCGTGCGTGTATGTGCGTACCTGCGTGTATGCAATCGCACACACCGCAACACGAAGGCGCTCACCTCCTCGCCCTCCTGCCACTTCCCGTAGTGCTCCATCTCCTCGACGATCTCCCTGCAGAAGGCCTCCGAGTAGAAGGGCACGTAGTACAGGAAGGCCGCGATCTAGGGCGAGAGGGAGAGAGAGAGAGGAAGGGGAAATTACGCGAGGAAAAAGGGGTACGTCTGATTAACAGGAAGGAAGGACGATGTTGTGGGAGTTACGGTGGGGGGGGGGGGGTTATGAAAAGAATGTGAAGAGGGATTCAAGAGGGTTATTTGATGTTATTCTTGATAATATGATAATAATCTGATCGTTCTACACTCATTTTAATAAACGTAAATTTCACACCTGGAAGAAGTAGGAAAAATATTATTATTATTATTAATATGATAATAATCTGATCTCTGTTCTACACCATTTTATAAACATAAATTTCACATTGAAAAGTAGAATCGTAGATATTATATTATCATTATCATTATAGTGATAATAATAATGATAATGATAAGAAAATAATAATAATGATGATAACAATAATAATAACAAAAACACAATACAATAAAACTTGTATTCATGATTATGAGTATTATCACTATCATTACCATCACTGTTATCATCATCATTATTACCATTAATATTACCATTATCATTACTATTATCATAATCATTAATATTATTATCATTATCATTATTACTATTTACTATTATTAACAGTTTTATCATTTTCATAATTAATTATAATTATCATTATCCTTATTAATTATTATCATTATTATTATCATTTATCATTACTTTTCATTACTATTATCATAACTATTATCATTATTACCCTTATCATTATTATTATTATCATTAGCATTATTATCATTAGCATTATTATCAATATCATCATTATTATCATCAATAATAATGATGCTATTAATGACAAAGATGATAACAATTTAAATAATAATAATGATAGCAATGATAATGATAATAATATCATTCATCATCATCATCATAATAATAATCATCATCATAATAATAATAATAATAATAATAATAATAATAATAATAATAATAATAATAATAACAACAACAAAAAGCAAGCATTTTCGGAGCCAAAATACACGAGTGTACCCTCAACAAGACAAAATCCTATCACACGTTTTCTATTACCGTCAGTAACTCACTCTGTAACCCTGATGACGAAAATAAATACACAAATAAATGAATAAATAAATAAACGGTCATAGAAAATTCTGATGATGATTATGATAACAGTAATAATGATGACAAATATGATAATGAGGAAGGTGATGCGATGACGACATAGAAGATAATGAAGTTAAGCATAATGTTAATCAATAATGTTTATGACACATTAAGAAACAGACAAAAACGACTAAGTAATGGTGATGACCAGCGTAAAAATAAGGAACAAGAGAATAAAAGAAAAAAACTAAGAAAAAGAATAACGATAATGAAATACACGATAACGAACAACGCGATAACGAAATACACGATAATGAAATACACGAAAGCGAAATCCACCGTACCTGTCCACAAAATACCCTCCATACCTGAAAAGCTTTGATGTTTCCGTCAACATCCAGACTGGCCTTTATGTTGCAAATCGTTTAATCTCGAAGTAAATATACATCCTCATTTTCTTTCGTTTGCCTTTCGGATACGGAGCCAACCGTTTCCACCGACGAAACGGGAGAAAAACTTATAGAAATATTCCCGTAATCTGTGTTTATCTCTCTGTCTGTCTGTCTAAAATTCTGTCTGTCTGTTTGTACTATCTGTCTACCTGCCTGTCTGTGTGTCTCAAGGGCTGTCTGTTCCTTCTCCCCGACCCTGCCGTTTGGTTACTTCTCCGTCTTTAAGAATCTACCACTCTCTCTCTCTCTCTCTCTCTCTCTCTCTCTCTCTCTCTCTCTCTCTTTCTCTTTCTCTTTCTTTTTCTCTTTCTCTTCTCTTCTCTCTCTCTCTCTCTCTCTCTCTTCTCTCTCTCTCTCTCTCTCTCTCTCTTCTTATATATATATATAATATATATAATATATATATATATATAATATATATATATATACATATATATAATATTTTTTTTTTTTTTTTTTTTTTTTCATCCTCCCTCTCTTTCTCCCTCCCTCCTCTCTCTCCTCTCCCTTCCCTCTTCTTCCCTTCTCTCTCTCCCTTCCCTCTCTCTTCCTCCCTCTCTCTCCCTCCCTCTCTCCTCCCTCCCTATCTCTCTCCCTCCCTCCCTATCTATCTCCCTCCCTCCCTATCTCTCCCCTCCTCTCCCTCCCACTCTTTAATTTTCCCTCCCTCTCGATACCATCTCTCACTTCCCCTCCTTTATTTCCCTCCCTTTCTCTCTCCCTCACTTTCCCTCCCTCTCGCTTTCCCTCCTTATTTTCCTTCCCTCTCACATTCCATCCTTATCTTATCTCCCTCTCGCTTTCCCTTTCCCTCACTTTCTCTCCTTCTCGCTTTCCTTCTTTATTTTCCCTCTCACTTTCCATCCTTATCTTATCTCCCTCTCGCTTTCTCTACTTATTGTCCCTCTTTCTCCTTGTCTTTTTAACTCCCTCCCACTTTCCCTCCCTCTCACCTTCCATCCTTATTTTCTCTCCCTCTCGCTTTCCCTCCTTATGTCCCTCCCTTTTACTTTCCTCTCCCTCCCCAACCTACAAAAAATCTCAGTCGTGAAAATAGGCCTAAATCGAGAGGAAGTGAGAACTTAGCTTTAATTGAAACCATCTGTGTTGTCATCTGCGACCGTGGGAGTAACTCAATAACTTTTTTCCTCTCTATCTCTTTTCTCTGCAGTTTTTCCAATGCTCTCCTTTTTTCTCTTTCTTTCTTTTCTTTCTCTCTCTCTCTCTCTCTCTCTCTCTCTCCTCTCTCTCTCTCTCTCTCTCTCTCTCTCTCTCTCTCTCTCTCTCTCTCTCTCATATATCTATCTTTCTTTATCTTTCTTCTCTCTCTCTTCTTCTTTCTCTTTCTTTATCTCTGCTCTCTCTTTCTCTTTCTTTCTCTCTCTTTCTCTTTTTTTCCTTTCTCTCTCTTACACTCTCTCCCTCCCTCTTATCCTCTCTTCCTCACCCTATCTTTCTCCCTCTCCTCGCCCTCGCCCTCTCTCCCTTTCCTTCTCCCTCCCCCTCCCTCTCCTTCTCCATCACCCTCACCCTCTCCTTCTCCATCACCCTCACCCACTCCCTCTCCTCCGTCTTCCTCTGCCTCACCATCGCCAACGGAAACACATTCTTTTTTCCTTGCTCCCATTCATTCGTTCTCTTTCTCTTCCCCTTTCTCTCTGCCTCGAGCGGATTGTGGTCATTATTGGTTTCCTTTCCTCTGCCGAATCACCCGACTTTTCTGCTTCAGTGTGATGTTTTTAGATATAAAACATATATCTAATATATTTCTTTTCTCTAATTTTCTTTCTTTCTTTTAGATATAAAACATATATCTAATATATCTATTTTCTCTAATTTTCTTCCTTTCTTTTAGATATAAAACATATATTTAATATATTTCTTTTCTCTAAATTCTTCTTCTCTTTCTTTTAGATATTAAACATATATCAAATATATTTCTTTTCTCTAATTTTCTTCCTTTCTTTCTTTTAAATATAAAATATATATCTAATATATTTTTTCTCTCTAATTTTCTTTCTTTCTTCCTTTTAGATATAAAACATATATCTATTATATTTCTCTTCTTTAATTTTCCTTTTCTTTCTTTTAGATATAAACATTTATCTATTTTAATTTCTCTATTTTCTTCCTCTTCTTTTATATAAAAAATATTCTAATAATTTTCTCTATTTTTCTTTTTCTTCCTTTTAGATATAAAACATATATCTATTATATTTCTTTTCTAAAATTTTCCTTTTCTTTCTTTTAGATATAAAACATTTAGCAAATATATTTCTTTTCTCCAATTTTCTTCCTTTCTTTCTTAAATATAAAATTTTTCTCTCTAATTTTCTTTCTTTCTTCCTTTTCTTTCTTTTAGATATAAAACATTTATCAAGTATATTTCTTTTCTCTAATTTTCTTCCTTTCTTTCTGTTAAATATAATATATATATATATTATATTTCTTTTCTAAAATTTTCTTTCTTTCTTTTAGATATAAAATACGCGCTGTCTCCTGCAGTGACATCTGTGCTTTATACCTCTATGCACAGATTAAGAAACTTTTGGATGAAGTTTCCAGAAAGTGACGATAACCTTCATATTATCTCACTCGTGGAAATATTACATCTTTATTTCTGTCATTTAATTTACCTTAATTAATATAGAGCTAGCCGTGTGTAAGTGTGTGTGTGTGTGTGTGTGTGTGTGAGTGTGTGTGTGTGTGTGTGTGTGTGTGTGTGTGTGTGTGTGTGTGGTGTGTGTGTGTGTGTGTGTGTGTGTGTGTGTGTGTGTGTGTGTGTGTGGTGTGTGGGTGTGCGGTGTGCGTGTGCGTGCGTGAGAGAGAGAGAGAAGAGAGAGAGAGAGAGAAGAGAGAGAGAGAGAGAGAGAGAGAGAGAGAGAGAGAGAGAGAAAGAGAGAAAGAGAGAGAGAGAGAGAGAGAGAGAGAAGAGAGAGAGAGAGAGAGAGAGAGAGAGAGAGAGAGAGCGAGAGAGAGAGAGAGAGAGAGAGAGAGAGAGAGAGAGAGAGAGAGAGAGAGAGAGAGAGAGAAGAGAGAGAGAGAGAGAGAGAGAGAAGAGAGAGTGAGAGAGTGAGAGCATCCTCCCCTGTGCCTGATATCCTTACAGGGTCTCTCCTCTCTCACAAAACCCCGAGACCCTTACTCCATCAGGGTATTAATTCAACCAGGGGAGTGCTTGCCCCTTGAGCTCCCCTTCGCCCTTCGGTTTTATTCATTCTCTGAGAAAATAAATAGATAAATGAAATAAAAGTGCCCGGAATGTAGTATCCTTCCCTGTGTGTATGTGCATGTAAGTTAAGATGTAAAACTGTAAGTACTTATGGATTTACCTGTCTATATAAATGTGGAAGGAAATGGATACACAAGTATGAACAACTATACCAAAATCTTGATCCATGATGAGAGCGAATGACTCTAGCCAATCATCTTTTCTTTCTCCTTTTCTCTTTCTTTTTTTCCTTTCTTTATTCCTTTTTAAATCTTAAAAGCACATATTCTCTAAGCACTGCAAATTATGTCTTTTTTCAGCAGGATAATGTCCAAAGATAAGAACATTTCCGCCAAACAAAATCGTACCTTTGCTTAAGCTACGGTCACACTAGTCTTCTCTGACCTGGGATCCCATCTTCGGGCTCGAGCTCGGACGTGGGCAGACCTTTACCTCCCGAAGGGGAGGGTGTGTCTGGGGGGCCTTCTGTTAAGCCTTTGGGTGGCTTCGCAAAATACAGCCAACACAGAGGTGTCATCCTCTTGCTCAAAACCATGAAAGACCCCTAGTCATTCTTGTCCTCGGGTGGCCCCCTCTCCCTCTCGTTGAGGCGGCCCTCCCTATGAACTAACATACTAGAAGGGGTCATAGCCGAAATAGAGGTGTCATCCTCTCATGAAAGACCCTCCAGTGACTCTGGTCCTTGGGTGGCCCCCTCTCCCTCTCGTTGAGGCGGCCCTCCCCTTAGACAGACCTACTGGAAGGGGCCTTAGCCAAAATAGAGGTGTCATCCTCTCACAAACCCAACTCAACCTCCTAGGCTGGCTGGTCTTGGGAGTGCTCCCTCTTCCTCCCGCTGAGGCAGCCGCCCCCATTGACTAACATCTAGGAAGAGCTGAGCCCCACTTTCAATGATGCTTACCCAGTAGGAGGGTCTGCATCCCCTCTGGTCTCTCTCCAGAGGTTCTATGTCCTACCCATGCGTTTGCCATGCATGGCAGCCCTGTGCACTGAGGAGACGGGAGTCCTAGAGCTTGAGCGATGCCGTGAATGAGTACGCCCTGTGGCTAGCAACACGCCTCTTTGGTCCTCAATTCCAGCAAGACGGGCGGCCTGACTGGCCCGATCAGATCAAGGAAAGATTCAGTCATGAAAGTCATGACAGGGAGACACATAGGAGCAGGACACAAAGTACTCAGATCATTCTATGTACATGCTGTCCGTCCTATTATTGACTATGCATCTGTCGCCCTCATTGCTTCCAGCACAACATTAAAAGAAAAACTGGAAACAATACAAAATGAAGCTGCCAGGATCATTCTGGGAGCATCCAGATGGACAAAGGTCATCAACCTCCTCATGGAAGCTGATTTACCGTCACTGGACACCCGAATTGATTTAATGGCAGCACAGTTCCTTTCCAAGGTCTTGCAGGCACCCAGAAATTCATACTTAAGGCAAAGAGTACTCAGACGCCTACAACAAGACTACCATTTGTTTGTGGACAACTCTTGGCTCACACACAGCCAGAGTATTGATAGCTAAAAGAATCATTGCTTGCCAAGAGCATGGACTCCCCTCACCCTGACTACAAAGAACCCCTGCCGCGGGCAAACGGAATGATCGAATTCTCAGTCCTAAACTTCACAATGAGAAAAGATCAATATTCCATGCCTAGCCTAAAGGCACAAGCACAAAGGGTCACTGCTCAAATAACTCCTCCGGGTAGCATAACCTACTACACGGACGGATCCGTGGATCCCATAAACCACACTGCAGGCACCGGCTTCGCAACAGTATCCATTAGGGTCACTGACAATGCCTCCTCGCTCCAAGCTGAAACGGTTGCGATCATGGAAGCCCTGACACACGCGTCCCTAAGGACAGGACACGTTGTCATTCACACAGATTCTAGAGCAGCTATTGACAGTTTACAGCATAGCATGCCCCAAGACATCTACCTCCTGAAATCTGTACTAAACATAGCCCAAAGAATTCTCAGTCAGGGTAGAAGAATTATCATTAACTGGGTCCCAAGCCACATCGGCATTCACGGGAACGAGCTTGCTGACAAACTAGCTGAAAAGGGCAGGGGTATGCCCCCATCCTCCATGATCGTTAAACCTACCCGAAGGAGACTAAGCCAAAGTACCAAAGCTGCAGCATGTGCAGTCGTCCAGGGAGCACATAGAGAAAATATCACAAATTCGTTCGCTGCCAAGTGGTACTCAGATGCTTCAGGCTATGAGCCACTAACCCTTCCTCCAAATACAAAAAGAGGTACCGAAGTCATATTACACACTCTAAGACTAGGTTACCCATGCGCTTGGCAAATTATTGATGACGAGACTGCCAGGTTATGCAAACACTGCGGCGAGTCTAACACCACCCTGTTACATTACTTGCATAATTGTTAACACACAATTTCTAAGACAGGGACCATCCACTACAGCCGCCGGGCTGGTAAAAAGGGTTTGCCACATGCTTATTCCGTGGCAGATGGATCGCTTGCTCGCAATTCAGCCACCACGATAAGCATATAGTTCAAAGAAAACACATGAGTTAACTAGAAATAGTTGACACAGGCCGGGCCACTCAAGAGAAAAGGCCTGGGCGAAGCATGACCGCAAATCTAACTGAACTGAACTGAGACTTCGTCGACTGTCTCGGGATCCCAAGACAGAGAAGACTAGTGTGACCATGGCTTTAGTCAGAGCTGTTATGTATCGATTTGTCTTTCACCTCTTCGTCTTTCATCCGCCAGACCCTAGGTATCATTCATGTTCAACAGATCTTTGTTGTTTTATTCAATAAGAAGACGATATCTTCCAACGTAGAATTCGCGTCCCTAAGACAATATAATTTTGCCAAGGAGAGTAAAAGTGTGTGGTTTTGGTGTGTTGTTTTTCTTTTGAAGGAGACTGTACATACACGTTCTTCGCTTTTCAGTGAGAAAACAGTTAAAGACAAACAACTCGAGCTCATCAAGAAGAAAAAACACTCTACCAGGGCCTTCGTTGCAAGTTCAACATTTGTGCTTCGTTTCTGCTCTCATTTTGCAACCTCTTTGGCAACAATCGTCGGTTGATGGCGGTCGTTATAACGTCCGTTTGTAACCGTCGGAAAACTTTTAAATTCTTTAATACTGTCCGATCTTTTTCTTTTTTCCTTCTGATTCCCCTTCCTTCTTTTCCGTCGGCATTTTCTTAATCTTCGTTTTTCCATTTAATGTTTTTTCTTTTTATTCTTTCCTTTTTCCTGTTGTTTGTTACGCTGATCATTATTATTTATTTTTGTCTATTTCTCAATACATCATTATTTTCATCATCATCATCACCATCATTACCTCCACTATCATCATCGCATCACCATCATTTATCATATTCCATGATTATCATTGTTATCATTTACAAGGATAGTGGATCCAGTTGTATGATTCGTCGCCAGTGCAGTTTGTGATAGAAAACGTTTGATAGGATTTTTTTCTTCTTAAAATTGTTGTATAATTATGCATTTTCGTGCTGAAGAATCGGGCGTTGATTGAGCGCCTAAGTTATTATTGTTATTTTTATTATCAATATCATTACTGTCATCATTACTACCACCATCATCATGATCATTATTATCATCACTATCATCATCTCACCTACCATACAACCCCACCCAACCCTCAACCTTCCCTATAAAACTCCCCCTCTCCCCTCTCCCCACCAACCTTCCCCCCCCCTCTCCCCACCAACCTTCCCTCCCCTCACACCCCTTACCCCCACCCACCCCACCCCCCCCCACCTCACCTCTTCCGGCTCCTTCTCCTTCTTGATAATCTTGAGCAGATCCGGGTGGATGTACCGCCTCGTCCACATGTAATTATTGTGCTTGATTCCCCACAGATCAGGG
>NW_020869858.1:870620-873120 GCF_003789085.1 Penaeus vannamei
GGCAACGGATCATCTACATGGTGCTGGGGTGAGGGCAAACGTCCTTCCCAACCAGCAAGTAAGTCCCTCTGGGTTGGCGATCGCTGGGACTCGGAGAGCTGGGGTTACCAGTCCCATTCGGGTCCCAGTGGCCACCAACCTGCCGTGAGGCTTAAGGGATGCCTACAGGACCCCACAAGTGGTTTGTGGGACCTGCAGCCAGCTAGTCCTTTCAGTATGAGTCAGCGTCGGCAGGGGGGCAGAAGGTGGCGTCACCTGGAGTAACTGCCCGAGGCTATCTCAGGGTAGGGGCTTGGAAAATCCGCTCTTTGCAGCAGGATGATTGATTGGCACTACTGTGAAGAGAACTGAGGCGGCTGATAGTTGAGGTGGCTGCTCTCTCGGAGGTGAGAAGACTTGCATCGGCACGATCAGTGTGGGTGGCTACGTCTATTACTGGTCAGGCCGCAGTGATCGTCACTATCTTCAGGGAGTAGCTATAGCCATAGCAGACTTCAGCCTTCAGTCGTAGAGGCTACTCCGGTCAATGAGCGCATAATGGTATTGAGACTGGAGATTGCACTTTGCTTCATGTCTCTTATTGCCG
This sequence comes from Penaeus vannamei, assembly GCF_003789085.1. NCBI lineage: Eukaryota > Metazoa > Arthropoda > Malacostraca > Decapoda > Penaeidae > Penaeus > Penaeus vannamei. The sequence goes on from NW_020869858.1 coordinate 871,207, forward strand.
TACATGCTCCTACTGATATTTATAAACATAACGTGAAAGAAATGTTTTACACAAACCTTACATCTGAAATGGACAATTGTCCTCAATGCATTAACTGTATTGTTCTGGGTGACAAGGAGATCGACCATATCCTCGTTAGCACTCAACGGAGGATCCTCCAGAACTGCAGGTTATATTAGAGTGACGAGTTCTGTTGTACTGATCATAGAATATTTGTGGTTACCCTCCGAGTCCACTTCAAAACTCCCCGCCGGTCCAATGAGTGTTTCATTTGGTCAAGGTACGGAGGGGTTTGCTGAGGTTGTCTCTGTTTTGCAGCATTCGGCAACCTGACGGACCCTTTACTTCCATGGGACACCTTCAAGCATTAAACGCTCGATGCAGCTCAAGAATAGATTGATGAAGAGCAATACAAAATTTCATCTAGCAGGAAACACTGGAAGCCACAGAAGCTCCGCACAGTCCATCTGAAAGGTGATCGTGACTTGTATTATTCCCTAGCCCACAGGACTTGGTCACCGCTGAGAAGGGACAAGGAACAGTTTATTAGGAGTCTTGCAGAGGAAGTTGAAGGCCATTTCTTAGCAAATGACCTTTGCTCTGCCTACCAAGCCTGAGAAAGCTCAACCCCAAGCCCTCCTCAAAGGTGACTGATGTCCGCTCAGTAAGTGGCCAGATCATCTCAGATCCTGTTGGGGTGCAGCAGCATTGGGCTGAGTATTTTGAGCAGTTGTACTAAGATAATTCACCAACAATTAACTTCGATGTGGGTAGTGGCGAGGTCCCTTTGCCGGACCCATCCATCACTGAGGATCCACCCTCCCTAATTGAAGTTAGGAGGGCGATCTCCAAGCTGAAGAGTGGTAAAGAAGCGGATAACTGAGGTGGTGTAAAGAGCAGGCATCTGGTGGCAATCCCACACTGTATAAAGGCTGGCTGCATCGAACCTGTGGTGGGCAGGGTTTGCATACATCTGGCATTCCATCGGATGCCATCCCAACTGATAGCAAGAACTGCAACCAATACTACTGTTCAACACTTGCATAGACTGGATACTGGGCAGAGCTACTGTCTAAAGTCACTGCAGAGCAACTCTGGGCAACATCAAGGTTACTGACCTTGACTTTACTGACGATGTTGCTACCCTATCAGACTCTCTGGATAGTCTAGTGGTGTCTTTAGATGCATTTAGTAATGAAGCAAAGCCCCTTGGTGTAGAGGCCTTCTGGACCAAGACTGGGGGCCTGCTAGAAGAACCTGTTCGGTCAGTACGTGCTTGCAGCTAGGACAAGGAAGTCAGTAGACAGACTGGCCTGGTAGCATGGGTCATGAACACTCTTGACAAGAGTATTCAGAGATTCCGGTGCTTGTGCAGGACCAAGTCAAGTGTTTTCAAGACCCTGATACTGCCAGTTTTAATATATGATAATGAAACCTGGACGTTATAATATGCCTTGGAATCTCGTCTTGATGCCTTTTGTAATAGCTAGTCGCACTGGACCATGGGGTACAGTTGCCAGGTGCATGTGTCCAACCAACGGTTACACCATGAGACTGGTACAGGACCTGCTATTTGCACAATACATGATCGCTAACTCAGGCTATACGGGCACCTGATTCGTTTCCCACAGGATGATCCTGTTCACTAGGTTGTCTCTGATTAAGACAACCCTGGCTGGAGGAGACCTGTGGACCGATCTAGGAAATTATGGCTTTGGCAGATCGATCAGACCTGTCGTAAAGAGACAGCGATGGGCCGAGTCCCTGCCTGGTGGCTTGCCATGAGGGACTCTCGTGGGTCGATACGAAGGGTGGATGTGGCAATAAACCCTCATCGGTGCTAGCTGTTCAGTGATGATGATGGCATCCGCAATCAGCACCTTCCCCTTTAAACCCGTAAAAAAGAAAGAAAAA
>NW_020869858.1:885620-888120 GCF_003789085.1 Penaeus vannamei
AAGGAACAAGAACAAGAAAAAAAGACACGCATCCACACACTCACCTATCTACCGAAATCTCAACAAGCAAACCCATCATTACCTAGAGTGGAAACGAGCCTAATCCGTAAACAAGCCCATCGAGGGAGTTTGATCACCCTTTTAGACTGGAAGTAAAAGTAGAATGACCTGTTAACGTTACTTATGGTTGACATACAGAAAACAAAATACATGGCCATTCACTCTCGACAAAAAATAAATAAATAAAAAATAAAAATTGAGGACACGGTGAAGAAGGAAAGGAAAAATATTTTACGCTGATAGCCCTCGACGGTTAGATTGGGTGAATACGATCAAGGAATTGGTACATTGTGATTGCCTTGATCAGTTATCGAAAGTTAAAGTTAGTGCTTTCCTTTTTTTCTTGTTTGAACTCTTCCTTTTCCTTCCTCCTTCTCCATTTTCTCTGTTTCCTCTTAATTCTCCTCCCGTATTCCTCAAAAACACCGCCTCCACCACAACTTCTTTTTCCATGTTTTTCTTCTTCTTCTTCTTCTTCTTCTTCTTCTTCTTCTTCTTCTTCTTCTTCTTCTTCTTCTTCTTCTCTTCTCTCTTCCTCTCCCTCCTTCCTCCCTCCTCTCTCCTCCTCCTCCTCCTCCTCCTCCTCCTCCTCCCCTCTCTCCTCCTCCTCCTCTCCTCCTCCTCCTCTCCCCTCCCTCCTCCTCCTCTTCCTCCTTCCCTTCCCTCCTCCCCTTCCCCTCCCCTCCTCCTCCTTCTCCTCCTCTCCGTCTCCTTCTTCTTCTCCATCTACTTTTTATTCTACTCCTCCTTTATATTCTCCTCGTCTTCCTTTTTATTCACTCAAGAAAAGCAGACTCGAGTTTCTCGATTTTTCTTTACCTCCTTTGTTCATTAGGCTAGGCACTCGTTGCTATAAACAGAATATTAATCATATATATATGAATTCGTAAAAATATTTGAACTGTAATAAAATAATTTCACGACACATTGAAGGTAATTCCTCTCTCATTACCCGAGAAACCGTGTCGGGTAATCTTAATAATCATTATCGATAAGGAAAAGCATATATTCTTTAGTCTGGCCTCGAGAACGTTGCTAACCGTTTTCTTTGCCAGACGATTGTTCCCTTGGGAAAAAAAAAAATAATAATAATAATAATAATAATAATAATAATAACAATTATAAATAATGATAATAATAATAGTGATAATAATAGTAGTAGTAGTAGTAATAATAATAATAAACTGTTTCTTTGGGTCAAGAGGAAGATTTTCTCTTTTCTCCTACTGCTCTTCTACAACTTTTTTTATTATCTTTTCATTTTTTTCCTCTTTGCCTTCTCCTAAATCTCTCTTCCATTGCTTTTTCTCTCCCTTCTCCTTCTCCATCCTTCTCCCATTTTCCCTCCTCCACTACTTTTTCCTCTTCTTTCATATTCTATTTTATCCTTCTCCCACTCTCCTCTTTTTCCTTTTCTCCTCCTTTCTTCTTCCTTTTCCCTTCTTCATTCTCCTTTTCGTCTCTCCTCCCTTTATCCCCATTTTTTTCTTCCTTCTCCACTTTTCCCCGTTTCCTCTTCCCCTTCTCCTTCTCCCTTTTGTCTCCATACTGTTCTCTCCTTCCTTTCCTCCCCTTCTCCCTTTCTTCTCCTCTCCCTCTCCCTTGTTCGACCTTGTCTCCCTACTTGCCATACTCTTCCCTTCCATAGACTATATCCCAGTTGAAGGTCTCTCCCTATCTGCCCCCCCCTCGCCCGCTCCTCCCTCAAACCCCCTTCCTCCCTTCCCTCCCCTCTCCCTCCCGCTCCTCCTCCAAATCCTTCCACTTCTTGCGTCCTTCTCCCTTTCATTCTTCCTCCCTTTTCCTCCGCCCTTTCATTCTCCTTCCCTTTTTATTCCTCTATCGCTCCTCCTCTTCTTGCGCCCTTCTCTCACCCCTCCTCCCTCTTTCTCTCTCCCTTCGTCTTCCTTTTCCTCCTCCTCCCTTTTCCTCTTCCTCCCTTTCTCTCCCTCCGCCGTCCTCCTCCCTCCTCCTTTCCTTTTCCTCCCTTTCCCTCCTCCTCGATTTCCCTCCCCCTCGCTTTTCCTCTTCCTCCCTTTTCCTCTTCCTCCCACTCTCTCCCTGTATCGTTCCTCCTCCCTTTATCTCCTCCTCCCTTTATCTCCTTCCCCTACCTACCGTAGCCTCCTTCACCTACATTTCCCCGGCGGCGTATTACCATAGGAGCCTATAATCCCCTTTAAAGCTGCAGGACCAGGTTAGAGCAGGAGGAGGAGGATGAGAAGGAGAGAAGAGGGGTGGAGGAGGAGGAGGAGGGGGTGGGAGGAGGAGGAGGAGGTGGACGAGGGGGTGGGGGGGGAGGAGGAGGGGAAGAGGGGTTGGGGAGGAGGTGGAAGAGGGGGTGGGGGAGGAGGAGGAGGAGGTGGAAGAGGGGGTGGGGGAGGAGGAGAGGAGGAGGAGGAGGAGGGAGTGGGGGAAGAAGAGGAGAACGAGGAGGAAG
>NW_020869858.1:896295-898795 GCF_003789085.1 Penaeus vannamei
CGGCAACCTTGTCCTACTCTCACCCTGGAGATGGTAAGAATCAGACATGGCGTCCATAGCCCAGGAGGCTGTGATGGAATATTCAAGGCTACACATATTAAAGACGACGCCATATCAGGAGGGAGAAAGAATTTCAAAGAATGGGGAGATAAAGAGAACACACGTGGCTTCCTTTTTTTCCTAAGCGCTTGTCTGTCACTGCCCTGGATCCTCGCTAACCCCTGTGATAGCTAGGAATAATGTAGGAAGTCCTAGGGAGGTTACTCTGTTGTTTTTAAAGCGTTTAATCCCCATAGGATGCTTTTTTTTTTTTTTTTTTTTTTTTTATGATGAAAATTATGCATTATTTTATGATCTCTGCTGCCCGTTTGGATTTTGTTTGTTTATGAATGAAGGAACTTTTAAGCTTCGGGGCATTTTCTTTAGTAAGATTTATTGGGGCTTTCTAAATTGTCCCGAACTCTGACTGATGCTCGTGTAGTGAAAAAAATAAACATCCATATTCAGAACTGCTTTCATAACGCTGTAAAGCAGAATTCGACACACACAAACACACACACACACACACACACACACACACACACACACACACACACACACACACACACACACACACACACACACACACACACTCAAACACACAAACAGGTGTATGTACCTTGTGCCTTTATACCATTCAGGTATATATGTTTATTCATATATGTTTTGGTTGCTTGTGAGCGTATTTACATCTACTCGTGTATGTTTGCATGAGATAATATGTGCATGTTACGACACCATGTTACTTACCTTCACATCATCATGACTAAAAAGAACCTAATTGAAATCTGTCAAAAATGTGCACGTCTTGTAAAAATGTATTATCTCAATGTTCCGCAATGCTAGTATAATTTACATGCAAATGAAGCTAGTGTCTCATACCCCCGCAGAGGCAAGGACCTTAAGTGAATTGGATGCAAGAACAAACACCAAACGCCTCCCCTTAGGAAAAGAGGCAACCTTTTCCCTTCCCTTATTGATGAAGGACCCTTCGCTGATGCAAGCTTCATCAATGGAATCAGGTTTCCTATATAAAAAAAGAGAGAGAGAGAGACAGAGACTGAAAGAGAGAGAGAGACAGACAAACAGATAGAGAAAGAGAGAGAGAGAGAGAGAGAGAGAGAGAGAGAGAGAGAGAGAGAGAGAGAGAGAGAGAGAGAGAGAGAGAGACAGACACAGACAGACAGGAGAGAGAGGGGGAGAAAGAGAGAGAAAGAAAGAGAGGGGAGAAGAGAGAGACAGACAGACAGACAGACAGAGAGAGAAAAAAAAAATCATCCATTTCGGTTACTGAAGAAGGTAATTCCTGTCTTTAATAAACCATGGAGAACGGTCCCTCCAATCTTTTCCCCGTTTCAACTTGAGTTCAGCCTGAGTACAAGAGGAATAATTCAAAAAACGAGTGATGGCCAGAATTCTCTATGATTTCTCTTCAAGACCTTTACTGTTCTGGTAAATGATGATTTCTCTTCAAGACCTTTATTGTTCTGGCAAATGATGCTATTTTCCCTTTTAAATTTATCATATTATTACTTTTACCGTTTATATGCTTACTCTTTGTTCTTGTTATTTTTTTTCTGTGGATTTACTTTTATCATTATCATTTGTTGTTGTAATTACTATTATTATTTACATTATCATTATCATTATTGTTATTATAATTATTAGTATCATTATTAATATTGTCATTTCATTAATATTACAATCAATTTATCATTATTAGCATTATCATAAACATTATCCTCATTATTCTGTTATTATTTTCATTCTTACTATTATCATCATCATAATTTGTATTAGAATTAATATAACATTTATTTTCATAATCATTATTATTACTATAACCATCACCATCATTATCATTGCTATTATCGTTACTATTATCATTATCAATATTTCACATTCTTATTCATATTCCTACTTTCATTATCATTTTATTCTTAATGCTACTTTTCATAATAATTATTGTTGCTATTATTTTTACTAATATCATCATTATCATTATCATTATTATTATTATTATGTTATTATGCATTATCATTGTTACTATGATTAACATACCATTGTCATCATTTTCATTCTGCTATTTTTATTGCAATTATTGTTATTGTTTTTAATTGTCACCATTGTTATCATTATGACAATTAACATCATCTTTAACAATGAGAATCACAATCACCATTATTACAATCTTTACTAATATTATCATAGTATAGTCTATAATATAGTCTATATAAACCTGTTCATCGGAATTGCTATTATCATTGTTTCTAATAAAAATATCTGTATCATTACCTCCTGCATGATCATCGTTATTACTACCTAAGGTAATTAAAGATAGGTATTACCACTTCAATTTAAGTCTATTGAACCCAAATAATGAAAGTGACTTTTTCCTAGATGATTCAGATGCTGGTATAGAACACCTGGTTATTATAAATTTAAGCGTGGAATATTTGTT
>NW_020869858.1:908795-913795 GCF_003789085.1 Penaeus vannamei
ATTGGGCTTTGTTTGAGGCTTAACGTCGCTTTTGTTTCTCAAAGGATAAATAAGCAAGTGGGAAATCCGTAGGAATTTAAGAATAGATGTTAAAACGTCGGTGGGATTAGATTCCATTCATTAGGTTTGGTAAATTATTATATAGATTTCAATACTATTTACATGGATTCGGCTAAGACAGTTTTCTTCTTGTTTATGGGAATGAAAGGGTTTTTGAGTGTGAATGCGGTTCGGCAATGACGCAGGAATTGACAAGTTGAAAGTGGGGCAAAATTTAGCCCCAAACGGCGGTCTCCCAAGGGTCTGGATGGGTAGAATTAGGGCCCTGAAATATGAGGCTCAGTATATTTATATTTTTTTCATTTTACTATTTTTCATATAATTCGCGATATGACTGATTTTTTTTCATTTTTTTACAAAGTTTATGTTAATACAATTATTTGTTGAATAGTATATTCAGTCATGTTACAAATAGAGAACGGTTTAGCCCCAATCGGCGGTCTCCGAAGTATTGGGGTCTTGCGGGCAGAATTAGGGGTCCCACGAGGAAAGCAGAATATAAAAAAAAAATAATGAGGCTCTAACAGGATGACTGAATATAAGACGACAAGATTGATAATATATAATCAAAGTCTATTTTAACACAGCCATTTATCGAATAAAATATACAGGGGCATGTGTGGAATTCATGATGAACAGATTGCAACAGGAACAACGAAGGGAAGGGCAAGAATTGCTTTAAATATTCGTGTGTTTTCTTGTCCTTCCCTTCGTTGTTCCTGTTGCAATAAAGGGGCATAGTGTAAGTGGAAAATTATTTGGACCCAAAAGGCGGTTCCCAAGTTCTTGAGGCCTTTGGTACGTAGAGAAAAGTGAGGAAAGCGGATTAATAAAAAAATTATGATGCTCTAACAAGATTTGAAAGATATTAATTACGATAAGATGGATGATATTAAAATCTTTCGAAATATACTTGAGTGCTATTAATTATATGTCTTTTAATCTAATTGATAAAAGTGGTGAAGTGATATTGTCGTTTGTTAATAAAATTGACTAGCGGGATGGAGAGACTTTTGAAACCTCTATCATAAAAAAAAAGTAAGATTAATGAAACAACACACTCAAAGGATTGAAACACATCCAATCATTTGCACACAGATACGAGGACACATAAACACACACACATGGATGTATACGCATGACTGCACGTACGTATTCAGCGTAATTTGTCGATCTCCTTCTCTGTAACGTATCAGCTGATCGGTGTTTGACGGGATTCGAGATTCTTTACCGGACGTGAAATGGTGAGGCAGCCGAACCGCCGATGAGGATCAAGATTAGTGCGGTGAAACATGCCAACGCGAACTGACAGCTTTGATTAACACAGTAAGTACATTCATATATATATATATATATATAATATATATATATATATATATAATATATATATGTGTGTGTGTGTGTGTGTGTGTGTGTGTGTGTGTGTGTGTGTGTGTGTGTGTGTGTGTGTGTGTGTGTGTGTGTGTGTGTGTGTGTGTATGTGTATGTGTATGTGTATGTGTATGTGTGTTGTGTTGTGTGTGTGAATATATATATATATATATATATATATATATATATATATATATATATATAATATATATATATATATATATATATATATGCGTGTGTGTATTTAAGTATATATATATATATATATATATATATATATTATATATATATATATATATATATATATATATATATATATATATATATAGTATGTATATATATATATATATATATATATATATATATATATATATATATATTATATGTATGTATGTATGTATATACACACAAGCATGCATGAATGTGACTATATATTCGATAATTTATCCAGTCTAGTATATATTAAAAATGTTAAAATGCATTTTACTTCTAGATAATTTTGCTTTAAAATTTTAGTTCATTTTTTGTGGCGAATGACAAAATATTTCCCACTCTCACACGCACTCTTATTGTGGACCAGCTTTCTCTTGCATATCTAGATCCTTGAAAAAATGGAAAAGTGAAATTGAAAAGATTGCATTATCATTCGTGAATCTCAAACTACATATCTGACATGTCACCTGCAAATCAGCCATTTTCGATTGACTTTCAGCAAATGTTTTTGTCAGTTGAAAGATTTTATTTATGTCGGTGGTTGTAGCCATTATTTTTCTTTTTCTTATATATTCATTCTTCTTTTTCATGTATTTATATATTAATTCTTCTTTTTCATGTATTTATATATTAATTCTTCTTTTTCATGTATTTCATTCTTCTTTTTCATCACTGTATGTTTTGTTTTTTTCTTTTTTTCTTTTTTCTTTTTCGTGCCACTTTTTATCATTGCTTTCCCATTTTTAATACCCACTTGAACATCTTTTCATTCCGACTTTGCACATTTCCATAAAAAAAAAGTTACGCGAGTAAAAAATCAAGCCAAGATTTTTCTAAGCATGTTAAATCGGACAGTATTCCATTGATCCATTTTTTATGCTGGATGTTGCTTTTCGAGTCCCAATTTCCAGGCCACTACGTATGAGGAAATTTCATTCTACAACGAAATTCTGTGTCATATTTTCAGCAACCTTAGAGGGAAACTAGTTGTCGAGCTTATCAGTGACATTAGGGGATTGAATCACACAAAAGAATGTATCCGAATAACGTATATATTTATTTTGAGTGTTGGTTTTCGATTTCCAGTTTTCAGGGCACTCAGCTTCTATGTAAATTTACTCTGACTCGAGTTCCCAGGCAAACATTTTAACATTTTCATCTCACCATCTCGCCTCTAATGACCTCAGCTGCAGACGCGCCAAAGTGTTTTAAATAATCAAGCAGTTCCAGACATTCTAAAACATTCTGTGATATTTGCAGCTGGTTTACAAGGAAAAAGATTCGCTAATCAATAATATTAAGATTATGAATCACACGAAAAGTTCGAAAAATGTCTATGTTTACGTTGGCTGTCGCTTCAAAATTTTTTAGTTTTCATTCCACTGCGTAAATCTTACACGAGTCCCCAGGCATTCTACAACGTAATTCTAACAGCTGCTGTATAGGGAATCGGATAGCTTACCAATAACAATAACGATATGAATCACACAAAAAAAAAAGTTCATATGAATATTGTAACGTAAAGATGTTTGATTGAAGTGCCTTTCAATCTCACTTATTCTACAGCGAGATTCGTTGACATTTACAGCTATTTTGTGAAGATTTTGATTGCGAGAACATTTATGGATAAGGAATTTCTTTCTGGATTTATTGTAAATGAAATGCATTGATAAAGAAAGATGTAAAAAATAAGACGCTTATAAAGAGAAATATTTCCAGTGAAAGGAAAATGTATTTAGCAGCAGTAACAGGATCTTATGTCTGAAAGGGTGTATTATAGTGAATGTACTTACATCAATATTGTTTATTCGCTCTACGTGAATTATCGCGATAAAATTATTTTCTTGGAATAAGCACAGCTACTAACTTCAAATAGAAGAAGTACGGTTCATACACACAAACACGCAATAGCACACACACACACGCGCACACACACGCCACACACACACACACACACACACACACACACACACACACACACACACACACACACACACACACACACACACACACACACACACACATACACACACACACACACACACACACACACACACGCACACACACACACACACACACACACACACACACAAGCACACGCGCACTTACAGGACGGAAGTTAATAATATTCATAGTGTTATTCCACCTCCTTTACGATCTTGTAGCAATATCACTCCTGTGGATGCAACGACCTGTAGTCTAGAACGTCGGTAGTCTGTCCTGTCAAAAGCAGACAATACTGCATCTGCATTATTAACAGACTAAACGACCGTGTTGCATGTTGCTCACATTCCACCGTGGCCGCTACATGGTCTTGGAACAATACTGACACTTAAGTCTTGATGGCAGAAGCAATAAGGTGTTCTGTGCAACCGACGGCACGTCAGAGCACTCGTCTGTGATACAGCTGCATGCGAGGGTGGTGTATGCGGTGGTGAGCCTTGCAGTGGTGAGTTATGGGATGGTGGTGAGGAATGCAGTGATGTTTGCAATGGTGTGTGTGCCATGATGTGGTATACGATGGTGATGTTTGCGATGGTGATGTATGCCATGATGGTGTTTACGATGGTGATGTTTGCAATGGTGATGTGTGCCATGATGGTGTTACGATGGTGATGTTTGCGATGGTGATGTGTGCCATGATGGTGTTTACGATGGTGATGTGTGCCATGATGGGATATACGATGATGTTTGCAATGGTGGTGCATGTAACGATGAAGCATGCAATGGCTGGGTATGTATTATCAATATTTCACTCATAGCCCTCGCGTTCAATCCACAAATCCTCAGAAATTACGTTTAAATTGTCAATTCTTGAACCGACCTTAGGGCATGGAGCAAAATGTACAGCACAGTAATAAGAATTGAAGCGAGTGATGTTGCATTTTCGTGTCGGAATTATGACTGCATGAAACTCTGCGTGAAAACAACCGAGTGGGCTGGAAAAAATAATTAGAGGTGGAGGGAAGGGAGAGAGGGGGAGAGGGAGGGAGGGGGGAGAGGGAGGGAGGGAGGAAGGAGGGGGGGAGAGGGAGGGAGGAAGAGGAGGGGAGGGAGGGAGAGGGGTGGGAGAAAGAGAGTTAAGAGGAAGGAGGAGAGCGAAGAGATAGATAGAGAGAGAGAGAGAAATAGATAGAGAGATATATAAAGAAAGAGAGTAAAGAGAGAGATATATAGAAATAAAAGAAAGAGAGAGAGAGGAAAAAGATGGAAATAAGATAGAAAAAACGAGAGAAAGATAGACAGGTAGATAGACAGATAGATAAAGAAAAAAAGAGAGAGAGAAAATTGGATAAGTTAAATACATACATCTAGAGAGAAAGAAAGTGGATATCCATGTCACTGGAATTCTCACA
>NW_020869858.1:921295-926295 GCF_003789085.1 Penaeus vannamei
ATTTGGCAACTGAACGTTTTTATTCTATTTTTTTTATTTCTTTTTTTTTTTTTACTTTTTAAAATCTCATATAAGGCTATGGAAGGCTGACGAAATACAAATGATTTAGGATCAATGAAAGGGTTTACATTGATGTAGAACATTTACAAAAGCTTGTATCGACCAATAGGCTGAATTATTAAGGAGAAGTAGCTATTGGGAAGAATAGGTATTAGATTGATGATAAATTGTAAAAGGAAAATGAAGCTTATCTTGTGGTCAGGCTTTGGAATATTTTTTTTAATATACAAAAATCTGCTTGTGTTGTGTGTCTGCCTGTCTGTCTGGCTCTTTCTCTTTCTCTCGCTCTATCTATCGTATATGACGTTTGACTGTGGTCGTGTGATTGTCAACTCTGATCTCTCCTCTTTCCGTCTGACTGTGTGTCTGGTCACTGCTGTCCTGTCTCTCTCTATCTCACTGGCGGGTGCTGTCTCAGTCTCTCTCTCTCACTCTCTGTAAGGGTTTAGTCCCGGTGATATCTATGGGTATGAAGACACAGTTTCTGCTTGCTTCTGTATATCATTGCACAGATAGTTGAGGTGGCGCTGAATGCCAGACATATGTGCATTAATCATGATCCCCACCGCGTGTGGCTGAGTTCAACGATGTCACGTGCCAAATTCCGGTGCCAGAATGCGCGGTAGGGAATGACCACCCTCCCCCCCCACCCCCCCCCACCCCGGTACCCTCATCTAACCTCCCCTCTCCCACCCCAATCTAACACCATAACGCCCCCTCCTCCCCACCCCACTCCCTCAGGCTAGAGCAGTGACGTCGCTCGGTTAACGCGACCGCGCAACGTGACCCGGAGCCAGTACGTATTGTAAGATTCATTATAATGGTATCCATATCCAACTCATGTTCTGTAAAGATTTGCCTTCTATCTTATCGAAAACTGTTAATTAAACATCCTAGTAATAAACAGCGTATCTTACGACTATCCTGATATTACGAATATCAACCGGACTAATACATATATCTCAAATAATAATTCCTCCTTCATAGTCATACCCATTAATAGTAGTGATATCTGTGGTTATAGCCCACAAGGTCAGGGGTCCACGAGCCGCTGGCGGGGCGTGGCTAGTTAGTCCGCCGCCTGTGATTGTACTCAGAAACTCTCGTCCTCTCGACGTCCTCTCTCTCCTCTCTCCTCCCATCTCCTCTCTCTCTACCTCCTGCAATCATCATCTCTCTCTCTCCTCTACTCTCGTCTTCCTATCAGTTCTCAGTCTCGACCTCCCTCCTCCTGTGCACTCTTTCCTCCTCATCTCTCTTCCTCCCAGTGCTCCTACTTCGTCTCTCTACTCTCTTTACTCAATCTCCCTCCCCCCCATACGTCTCTTCTCTGTGTTTCCTCCTGTCTGTTTAACTGCCTGACTCTCGCTACTCTCCCCTTTTCTCTCTCTCTTTTCTTTCTTTTCTTCTCTGCTCTCTCTCTCTCTCTTCTCTCTCTCTCTCTTCTCTGTTTCTCTCTCTCTCTCTCTCTCTCTCTCTCTCTCTCTCTCTATTCTCTCTCTCTCTCTCTCTCTTTATCTCACTCTCTCCGAATTCGTCTTTACTCTGCCTCTCTGTTTCAACACACACATACCTTTCACTCTCACTCTGCACTTGTAAGTTAAAAACCCCTTTCTTAAAATGGCGTTATCTTTTATCAGCTGCTAGCGCCCATTCCTTTTGGCTCCTCCTCCCTCTCCCCCCCCTCCCCCCCCTACTCCGCCCGCCACATCTTAAAAAAAAAAAAAAATTACGCAATATATCTCGCGAATTTTCCCCCTTTCGTTCCATTTTTCCTTACCAATTCCTTCTCACCATCCAGCACGACCGCCACGCTTTCATATTCTTCCATAAGGGTTAGGTCACGCATTTTCTTTTTGAACAAAACACGGCATGCATCGAAACTTTCTTTGTTTATTTTCTTTTTTCTTTTTTATAAAGTCTTTGTGGTTTTTGTTATTTGTTTCTTTTTTTTGTCGTTTCTGTTTTTTTTGTTTTTTTTTTTTTTTTTCTTTTTTACTATTGCCATGGACTGAAAATTCTAATATCTGTGTTCTTTTCTTCTCTCTCTATCTATCTTTCTATCTATCATCTATCTATCATTCATATTCTAAATCTCACACTCTCTCTCTCTCTCTCTCTCTCTCTCTTCTCTCTCTCTCTCTCTCTCTCTCTCTCTCTCTCTATCCTCTCTCTCTCTCTCTCTCTCTCTCTCCCTCCTCTCCTCCCTCCCTCCCCCTCCTCCTCCCTCCCTCTCCCTCCCCTCGCCTCCCTCCTCCCCTCCTCTCCCCTCCTCCCCCTCCCTCCTCTCCCTCTCCTCCCTCCCTCCCTCCTCCTCCCTCCCTCCTCTCCTCCCTCCCATCCTCCCTCCCTCCCTCCTCCCTCCCTCCCTCCTCCCTCCCTCCTCCCTCCTCCCCCTCCCTCCCTCCTCCTCCCTCCCTCCTCCCTCTCCTCCCTCCCTCCCTCCCTCCCCTCCCTCCCCCTCCCTCCCTCCCTCCCTCCCTCCTCCCCCCTCCCTCCCTCCTCCTCCCTCCTCCCTCCTCCCTCCCTCCCTCCTCCCTCCCTCCCTCCCTCCTCCCTCCCCCTCCTCCCTCCCTCCCTCCCTCCCTCCTCCTCCCCTCCTCTCCTCCTCTCCTCCCTCCTCCCTCCTCCCTCCCTCCCTCCCTCCCTCCCTCCCTCCCTCCCTCCCTCCCTCCCTCCCTCCCTCCCTCCTCCCTCCTCCTCCCTCCTCCCTCCTCCCTCCTCCCTCTCTCCCTCCTCCCTCCTCCCTCCCTCCTCTCCTCCTCCCTCCTCCCTCCTCCCTCCTCCCTCCCTCCCTCCCTCCCCCTCCCTCCCTCCCTCTCTCTTTGCTCCATTTCGATACCACTTTGTCATTTTTTTTTCTTCCTGACATTCTGTTTTCATATCCACACCGGCAGTTTTCAATTCTTATTTTTTTTCTTACTCTTATTTTTAATTTCATCTTTTATCTATTTATTCATTTATTCTTTACTTGACATTTTTAATTTCATCTTTTATCTATTTATTCATTTATTCTTTACTTGACATCATCATCATCATCATCATCATCGCCTTTTCTTGCTATGAATTAAGCTACGATTCCACGTAGTATAAATCTGAAGTATTATAGTGAGTCTTTCCTCCGTCGTCCAAGGTTTATCTGCGGGTCGTCAATAAAACATTTTCAGAGTCCACAAAATATAAGGTAATCGGAGGAAAGATATTTTTTTCATTTTCTTTTTTTAATTTGGATTATCATCGTTTGGAAAATGATATTATTGTTGTTGTTTTTGTTGTTGTTCTTGTTTTTTTTATTATCGCTGTTATCTTAGTCGGTGTTTTAGCTGTCATTACTATTATTATCTGGCTTATTATTGTTATCGTCATCATCATTATTACAATTAATATGATTATTGTTATCCTTGTTGTCATTGTTTTTGTCGTGCTTTTGTTGTTGTTGTCATATTCATTAATGTCATTATTGTCATCATCATAATTACCATTGATATCATTATTATCATCAGTATCAGTTTTATTGTTATCATTACTGCTACTACTATTATTATCATCATCATCATTATCATTATAATAATTATTTTCGTTATCATTATCAATATCATTACCAACATTTTCATTTTCATTACCATAATCACAATCGTAATCATTATCTCATCATTGTCATTATCATTATCATTATCATCATGATTTTTATTTTCATCTTTGTTATGATAATAATAGTTGTTATTATCATTATCATTATCATTATTATCATCATCTATTTATTATCCTTTTCATTCATTATTACTATTATCATTATTATTATTATTGTTATAATCATTATCATTATTATGACTATTATTATTTTTTATTACTATTATCATTATTATATTACTATTATCACCATCATTATTATGACTATTGTTATTATCATCATTATCATTATAATCATTTTTATTGTCATCATTATCACCATTATTATCATCACCATCATCATCATTATCATAATAATAATGAAATAACAGAAAGATTCTTCCCAAGTTTCCGATGTATTTTTTTGTTTTTTTTTCAATAGTTTGGTGTATTTTTCTTAGTTTGTGAGAAGCTTTCATATAAAGTACAATTATGATCGGCCTTGATATTCCTAATCAGGATTAATTTTCTAGCATTTTGATGTGATTTTTATGAATGTAAACATGAACTCGTGTGTGACTGAACCGGTTTTGAAGTTTCTACTAAATTTGGAAGTTGCTTAAGGGTCATAGCTACTGTATTCTCAAGGTAGAGTATATTGCAGGTTTTATCAATTTGCACAAAGTTACCATGATTTTTTAACAATCTAAATTCTATTATATGTATGATAAAAGGACAAAAAGTTATGCGAAAACTGTCTAGCTATGATGTATAGATTTCAGACGCATTATAACACTTTTCTTTAGCCCAGAATTCATAATAATCATGAATGTTTTTAAAGTCGAATGATTTTACAATTAATAAGTAATATATTCATCGTCAGAATCAAATGTCTTTAAAATCGACAATAAATTCTTTTAAATCCAAATGTCTTTAAAGTCAATAACAAATATCTTTACAATCAAAAGTATCTACAATTAAATATCAAGATATCAAATAGCTAACTGACTTTTAATTTCCTAGTGAGAACATGACCCGCCAAGAGTGATTTACGAAAGGAAAAAAATGTAACACAATTTTATTTTCTTATGTAACGTGGTCACCGAACATATTGCATTTGTTTTTTTGTTTTGTTTTTTGTTTTTTGCAGCTGTGTATTGAGCTGCCTCTCTTCAAATGATGATAAATAAGAAATAAGAAATAAGAGAATGGCATTAAAAAGAATAACAGAAGATTTTGCTGTTTCCTGGCCCTTCTGTTTCCCAGGAATGAGAACCACATATTCATAGAATCTCAAAATGATAGATAAATAAACAAAAGATTAAGTTTAA
>NW_020869858.1:956295-961295 GCF_003789085.1 Penaeus vannamei
TGATACTAGTCTTTTTTTGACCTGTAGTTTGTGACATTCAGGAACACACACACACGACACACACAGCACACACCAACATCACACACAACGACACACACACAGCACCACACACTCTCACACACGTTTCGTCTTATGAGATAACTTTCATAATAAGTATCAAGCGCCACACACCACAACTACACACGACACACACACACACACACAACACACACACAACATCACAAGACACAGACACACCACTACACACCAACAACTTACACACTACATACGACACGGCCATGGCAGCAGCACACACGACACAACACACAACACCACACGACACACCCACACACCACACACACACCACAACTTTTAATAGATGTAATGCTTGATGAATTCAACGACACAACACACAACAGCACACACACATAGTTTCGATGAGATCAGCATAAATATCTATACACTTGTGTTAATTATGTTAGTAGCAGGTGATTGTATGACACACACTACACACACTCAACAGCACGTCACACACTGCAACACACTCACACACTCCACGACACTCACGAAGCACTCAGCCAACTACGCAGCAGACACGCAACACTACGCCACACACGCACACCGCACAGCACGCACACTACCGCACAATAGAATTGTGTACACTGCAGCACCGCACGGAGTGGTGTTCTCTCTCATACACTGAACACGAACGCAAAGTTAGCCTATTGTTACCACATAAATTCACTTATAAAATAATCCGCCAGAATCATTCAACAACTACATCTATCATCAACAAATATATTCAGGCTTTACATATTGTAAATCTATATATAAAAACAAAACAAGTCCCCACTGGTCTGATATCCTTGTGTCATATAACCCAATGGACACTTCTAACAGGCCTTAGAACCATCAGCTGATACAAGAAACAAGAATGGTTACATACACTGAATCTTGCCCTCTCCATCTGAAGCTCTTCTTCCACTGCAGACTCGTTGCTACTGTTGACACCGAAGATAGAGAAGCGCATGTGAAGGCCCTGGGCTTGAAAGCTAGTTTCCATCTGTAAAAATGAAAAATAGAACAATATTTATATATCATCCATTGCTGAAAATACTGGGTAATTATGTCTATGATAAAACTCTTTAAAGTGTATCAATCTTACATAATCCACAGAAGGTACAAATAACATCTTTACACTTGTTTCTAATCCCTTTTGCATTCTACTGCATGTGTCACTTCTACTATGTGGCATTGTACCGATCATGATATGATTATCATTATTAGATTATCACTATTTACAGGAAATTGCAAGTAAACTCTATAAAGAATATGAAATGTTGGAAGAAATGGAAGCATTAATTTCTTTTTCTCCAAATTTTATAAAATGTTCAAAAAAGTAAATAAGAAAAGTATTTATTATTAACTATATTTATTAGACTATTTACTTTCAATAAAACAGACATCATCATACGGGTTTTCTAAGTAACATCATCTTAAAGAAAAATTGATAAAAGAAATAATTTCATACATTACTTCAGTTACTTACTTAAAAGAAAAAAAAAAAGACATATTGGTAATTGGCTTAATGAATGATATAGATCTTTTATGTATATCTATAAAATAAATGACAAAACACACACAGACACGCACGCACGCACGCACCCCCCCCACACACACACACACAAAAAATATATATATATATATACAATGAAAAGTTTTCCCCCAAAGGAAACTCTCTCTCCCTTACCTGGAAGTAAACAAGCCAGTACGGAATTAGGGCGGTGAAAACATTCAAAAGTTTCCCCAGAGAGCGGACGTCATCTACAGCAGACTCATGGAACGAACCACCAAAACGGATCTTCGCACGATCAAGGAATCTGGGTTCCAGCTGAAGAGGGCTACAGAGAAGTGCGACAATAAAAGCACCTTCAATTTTGAAATAAATACAATACAAGACTTTCAAAAATCTTGAAAATACACAAACTCCTTACAAGTGAATTTGTCACTTGATATCTTGAAACAGTTATATTTGCCAAAATCATAGAGTTTCATTTCTCTTTAATCCTTATTAAAAGAGAAAAAAAGTAAATCAAAGCTGATCTAAAAAAGGGAACAAATACTAAAAACACCGAAACAGGGAACCAAGAACTTGCCTTGTTACAGGATTGCGATGTCTGTTCCTCCAATGCCGAACCTGAGCACACAGTGACTCCCAGATGATCTTGAGGATGTTTCCGAGAACACTCCCCTCAGGGGGTACAATGTGATAGCAAGGCAGCAGAACAATGAACAAAATCAATGCCACAACAAGGCATACTGCAAAAAGAATAGAAAAAAAAACATAACTATGTAAATATACCAACAACTAACAAATAAAATTTACGAGCTAATAAATACTAAACAATACTAAAAACATTAACCCTAAACCTGCGAATGAATTTCAAAACTCACTCGTTGCAATGAGATATCCACAGAAGAAACCATTAGTGCATATGCCTGGGCTGTCCTGCTCAATGTAGGTGATGACTCCAACACCCACCAAACTACCCAAGTTGATGCACCAGTAAAACCAGTTGAAAAACGACCTTGTTTTTTGTGGATTTGCAGTTCTCAGCTGTGGGGGACAAGTGTTTGTAAATAAACACAAAGGAATTATACATTCATATGTCATATTACTTTATTTTTTACTTTATTTCATTTATTAAAAACATGGACCAACCTGCTCTGCACCAAAGGGTGCAATGTTGCTCTTAACAATGCCAACACCTAAACCAACGATAGTGACAGATATGTATACTGCAGCTTTGCAGGGAGCATTGGCATTATCTCCAGAGTCACCTGTAAGGAGAAACATATGTATTATGATGGTGCTGTAGACTCAATGTCATATCCGGTGTGTATTATTATCATTATTGCTGACATTATGGTCATCATAATGAGAAAGAATAAAATTTGAATAAGAGGAAAATATATATTTTTTTTTTTAACTGGACTCGTACATCTGTAAACAAAATTAACCCATTCACCCCGGGTAAAAAAGTTTGGCAAGTGGACATGATCACAGGATTGTTGGCAAGCATCGGCAGTTTCCCTGTTTGTGCCCTGCTCATTTGGTAGTTTGCGAGCAACATTCGGTACCTCAAAGCTTTTATTTGCTATAATCTTTTAAAATATTAAAAATTTGAAGGGTTACCTTCACTTTAGGTGCTATTTCCTAAAAGCTTTACTATATAAATAAAGCCGCTATTATCAGAGAAAATCAAACTGTCCCATGATCCAACAGTTTGGGAATGGTCGTAATACAATGCCATCTGTTTTTCTGTCCACAAGAGCCATGGTATGTATGTACATGCCACCCTAGGGCAAGGGGTTAATAATTCAAAATTCCAATTGATATGGCATGTATATCCTGGCATCAATGGGTTAAATACATTTTTTGTGACTTGGTATGGGATGCATTACATCTGAAATTATTTGATTTTACTCAGATTTCTACTAACATCAATTTAATCCCCTTTAATACCTGTAAATCAGTTCAATACACTGATTGCATATAATCTAGTGATACATGAATGTACAGTTTTTTATTACATATGATTATGCGAGACAGCTAATGACTATGTGACAAAAATTTCAATGAACATGAAATATTAACAATCTTTCACAAACTTTCTGTCAAATGCTATAAACTGCAAGAACATAACATGCCTAAATGTAATGGGAAAACCTTGTCTTCCTGTAATAGTAATAAGTACTTGGGCAAAGAGAAACCTTTAGGTGAAGACAAGAAAGACCTAAAATCTTACCCCATCCCTTGTCACTGAAGCATACTGTGCGTGGTAACCTGTCCACAGCCATCAGGGTGAGGAGGATGTACCCACTGATGTACAAAAGGAATCCCATTACCATTGTTTTAAAGCGTCCAAATTTTGCATCTGAGATATACCTGGAAGAGGGAAAAAAATCCATGAAATTATCACATACCAAAACAATAATTTTAAAGAAGAATAAGTTAGTAGATTTAGTTTTCTACAGTTCAGTATAGAAACTGAGAGACAAGTGATTTATCAAGAATTCTATATAGTCTGTTTTTATAACTGGCTCCATAAATTCCTACTGTATACCAGAAAAAAAATTTGTGTCAGAAAGTTTGAAGTACCTCACAAGAAAACTCCTTGAAAATCACTTTAAATGTGACATAATTCTAATCATACAAGTTCCATTCTAGATAATTACCCTCCTAGAAGAGCAGACACATAGGAGACACCAGCCAGGATGAACACTGCATTCATGGCATCCAGGGAGTCCCATGCCTGTCCATCCCATGGCCCCTGGAACATAGTAATAAAGTCAAGTCACATTTATGAATACAGAAAAAAATACAATAAATACCAAATGCATGCAGGAATATAAAATACAATTATTTCCTCTACATTACAGGTTAAGATTTGATAAGCTTAATACTTCCCTTCTTAATTCTTTAAAAAATAATAATAATAAGTCCAAAAATTATTAAGAAAGATATCAACAAAAAATATTAAGTGATTGTCTTTGATTTTAAAGATACACAATATGCATGAGAACATGGAAAACAGATTGATATTCAAGCAACAAAAAATATTATTTCCGAAACAAAAGCACTCCATGAGGTTTTGTAAAATAGTCTGAAAACAAAAGAAAATTTAGAAAATCATTAGAACCAAACAAGTAAATAATAAGATGAATGAGTATCTGTTAAAACACAAGACAGAAACAAATATATTCAAGTTGACAAATGTAGAAAAGGCATAAATGAGAATGAATATCTTTACAATAGAAGAGATGTATTCAACCAGTTTCAAATTTATCTTCATCAGAAATACAGTATTTCTGAAGAAGATATATTCAAAAAGGGTTGAATACATCTCTTGTATTGTGAAGATATTCATTCTCATTCATACATTTTCTACGATGTAAACAAACCTTATTCAAGAAAAGAAAGAAGTTGGTTGCCAGCGCATAGTAGGCAAGGCGTTCGA
>NW_020869858.1:976295-983795 GCF_003789085.1 Penaeus vannamei
TATATATTGTTTATATGTAACCCGTTTTTTTGGTTTCACTTTTGAGTAACACATACTTAATTTGAAGGAATTTGTTTATTATGAAGTATTTTATTTACTCATGGCCTCCTCATTTGCATGCTGTGAGGGAAAAGCTAATATGACATTTTCCCCTCTAGTGAATGTAGAGTTACGACTGCCTCCATTTACCACTGTCACTGTGCCTCTGGACAATGCCACCCAAGAGAAAGACCAAGAGAAGCAAGAGGACAGTGACAGTGGGAAGTTGCGGCGATTGTTGAGGAGGAAGAGAAGACCAAGTGAAGAGGGTGCTAAGGTGAGATAATTGCTTTTTTTGGTGATGAAGTTTTTTTATTATTTTTATGTATATATAGGCCCTCTTTCGTGGATTGTTTTCTTTATAGATATTTATGGGCAGCGTACTGTTAACATTTTTATATATTTTTCCGTCTCTTCCCCCAGGTACAAGAAGAGGCAACACCGGAAGTGCCAGTCAGCCCACCACCAGAAAAAGTTGACGCAGCTACTCAGACGCCAGTGCAGCCACCTCGTGTGCTCATGGCTGAGGTGGAGAACATCACCCATGACAAATTCCAGATAACAGAGGAAGTGAAGGTCTGTCTTAGTTTTATTAAGATGGCATTCTTGCTCAAATGAAATTCATTATTTTTCTCCTTTTTAATAACAATCAAGTTTAGAAACTTCAACAGAAGTTCTAATGGGTAACTCTTACCAAATCTCTCTTGCTCAAGGCATATAGCACATGGTGTCCAAATCCTTGAAAGAGTTGGGAATCTTTTGTAAAATGTTGTCACATGATTCAAGGATTTATGATTTACCATTTACCATTTACCAAAAATACCAAAGATTAATTATAACCTTTAGATTAAATTTACTTAAGTAACAATATGTTTTTTACATTTAGGAAAGGGTATGAATGATAATTGATATCTCCAATCAGTAGGATGTATTTGACCAATTTCAACTATATCTTTATCAGAAATGTTTGATGAAGATATGGTTGAAACTATATTTGTCAAAATGAACATCTTATTTACATCATAAGTAGCTAATATATATTTCACATAATTGGCATTTCCTACTTCAAAGGATGGAAGAAAATAATTTGAAATGGAAGAGATCCCTGGGTTGCCACAAGGTTTTCGCATGTATCAGAAGTTTAGCTTTTTACTTTGGGATTTGTGGATATTACAGTGTATTGTAAATGTACCCATTATTTATTTTGCTCATGTTTAAGTAGGGAGCTACATCTTATGAAATGTTATCATTTTACAACAGGCCTTGACCCAGGAAATCATCAAAACTATTCGAGACATCATAGCCCTGAATCCCCTCTACCGTGAAAGTGTACAGCAGATGATACAGCACGGACAGCGTGTTGTGGACAACCCTGTTTACTTGGCTGATTTGGCTGCCTCACTCACATCAGCAAACTCTGTTGAACTGCAGCAGGTCCTGGAGGAAACTAAGGTGAGAGGGCTGCAAAAGCAGAGAAAGGCTGGCTGTAATAGCGCAGACATGTGTTGATTGAGGAAGTAAAGATATAAAGAATGTCTTTGAATTATTTAATTTTTTAAATATATTTTTGGTTTGTTTGCTTTTAATAAAAAAGAAGCTGTATATAAGATCATTCAGACAGAACTTATATTTTTTGTTGGCAAGATGTTGTTTTTCAAAAGATTAGTTTTTCCCCCCCAGATCCCTGCAAGATTGATGCTGGCTCTGTCATTGCTCAAGAAGGAATATGAGTTGAGCAAACTCCAGGCCTCTATTGCCAAGGTAAGTAGTGGGTAACTCCTAATTTTTTGGTTAGTAGAGAAACTAATATCATCTATTGATCAAAGGTTTATTTATTGTTATTATCTGAATGTTATCAGTATCAGATGAGGGGTTATTGTGTGTACATTATAGTCTGATTGTGTGTGTTATAGGAAGTAGAGGAGAAGGTAAGATCGCAGCACCGGAAGTACATGTTACAAGAGCAGCTGAAGGTTATCAAGAAGGAGCTCGGCATAGAGAAAGAAGACAAGGATGCTATCGAGGAAAAATTCAGAGCAAGATTAAAGGTTTGTTTTGAATTTGCAGTGTTTGTATCCATTTATGTATCTTTACAAATGTCTTGCTGGAACGATTTATACTCACTAGGAGGCTAATCAATGACAACCATTTATTTTTCTAGGATAAAGAAGTACCGAAAGCAGTCCAGGATGTGATAGATGAAGAACTCAATAAACTTAGCTTTCTAGACAACCATTCATCTGAATTTAATGTTACAAGAAACTACCTCGATTGGCTGACTATGCTGCCATGGGGCATCACCTCTAAGGAGAACTTAGAGCTGAAAGAAGCTCGGGACATCCTTGATGAGGACCACTATGGCATGCAGGATGTGAAGAAAAGAATCTTAGGTAATGATCCCTTTGAGAAAAGAAATATTAGATTGTCATATTAAAATTAGATGTTGTGATTGAATATTACTTAAAGTTTTTAAGTATGTCTCTTTTGTTGGTAACAGAGTTCATTGCGGTTGCTCAGCTTCGAGGAAGCACTCAAGGAAAGATTCTCTGCTTCTATGGTCCACCGGGTGTTGGGAAGACCAGCATAGCACGGTCCATTGCAAGAGCACTTAATAGAGAGGTAAGTTTGACTTGTCTTTTATTGCTACATCATTTTGAACAATGCAGGTTTATTTTATTTATGATTCCTATCCCTGCTCTTTTGAACTATTAACCAGATTTAACAGTACAATGGGAAAGTCTATGGGAAAGGCATGATTCATATCCTCTTTCACATGTCTTGGATGTTTCATTGATAGGAATGAAACCCTTGAGTGGTATTAGTGTTTATAAAATCATAGACACATCAGGTGATATTTTTTCTTTCATGGGTACCCTTAACTTGAAACTTCTCACACTTTATTCAAAGGAGTATGATATTCCAGTTTCATAATGTTCCCCATACATTTAACATTACATTTTTATTTTTATTGTTATATCTTTTTCACAAGTATAAAGCAGGGGTACTCAAAATCCCCAGGGTTGATAGAAGCATCCAAGGGATCAGTGACCTACTAGGGGGTCGGAAGAGGACCGGCCAGGGGCACACAAAAAAAATAATAATAAATAAAATAAATAAAAGGAATGGTCAAATTTAAAGGTGTTGAAAAATAGCTGGACCTTAACAAAGGAGTCAAATAATAGACAAGTCTTTCAAAGAATCAATAGTTTTTAGGGTCCCTGCAGGTTTGTAGAGGTTCACTCATTTCCTTGTTTTCTAAAACCTAATTTTGATATCCAGGGATAGTTAAATACTCTTATACACTTTTATCTGCACATTTGTTCATCTGCACTTGGTATGAATGTTTGTGTAAAAGTGAGAACAATATTTGAATAAGGGTCCTTAGTTTGATTTTATGATGATATGTACTAAATTACACTGATGTATGAGTTGACTTGTATATAATTTGGGATTGATAGTTAATGAAGTAGTTGAAGCTTCATTTGATGGCGTGCAAGGTATGAGAACCCTTGATGTAGAGAATTTTGAATATTAGCACATTTTCAAAAATGCTTACTTGTGTTGATATTAGGAAGTTATTCAATATTTCTTACAAGTATCCCAGATGTTTCTACCCTTCAAGAGACAAATTTGCATAGTGTTTTTACACAGTATCCAGTATTGTCTTATGTGTCAGTAGTAGTAACTGTAATAAAATTTCCATCATCATTCTAATAGATTTTTTCCTCAGTACTTCAGGTTCAGTGTCGGTGGCATGACAGATGTGGCAGAAATCAAGGGTCACCGAAGGACATACGTGGGGGCCATGCCAGGAAAGATGATACAGGTAGGAATTATGCACCCACTGAAAGATTCACATTTTGCACAATTGTCATTTAGCGTAAGTACAGAGTTCCCTTTTGCATACTCTGTTCCTTACAAGTATTTGACTTTCTTTTCAAAGTGCCTGAAGAAAACAAAAACAGAGAACCCAGTGGTGTTGATTGATGAAGTGGACAAGATCGGTCGTGGTTATCAAGGTGATCCTTCAGCTGCCCTTCTGGAACTCCTGGACCCTGAGCAGAACGCCAATTTCCTCGACCATTACCTGGATGTCAACGTTGATTTGTCTAAGGTGAGAGGACTTTGGCCTTTTTGTCAGAAAAAGAAAAAAATCTTTTATCCTTGGTTATTTTGTATATTACTATCACATGTTGAATTGGTGTTTTTTTTATTATTTTAAATTTGATAATTTTATAAATGCAATAGCAAGCACCAGTATAAAAAATAACAAGAAAGGAGTTTTCTTCATAGTTATTGCATAATATCTTCAAAAGATACATTTTCTTTTATTTGTGAAAACTGAGTCAGTCTTTCTAGCATTTTTATGTGAAATTTATTGATATCAAATCAATATGAGGATATCATGATTTAAAACACAATTAATGATTTTTTTTTCTTCTCTATTGTAGGTGTTGTTCATCTGCACAGCCAATGTTTTAGACACCATTCCAGAACCCTTGCGAGACAGGATGGAGATGATTGACGTATCAGGCTATGTAGCGGAGGAAAAGATGTCTATTGCTAACAAATACCTCATTCCACAAGCTCAGAAACTCTGTGGCATTACCTCTGAAAAGGTTAGGGGAGAAGTTCTGTAAAAGATATTAATAGTCGTTGGAAATTAAAGCTCTGTTTAAGAACAGTGAAGGAAAGTTAGATGGCAGTGAAATTTATTGCAGATGATTTATTTCATTATGAATGTGAGAAAAATTTCAGTCTCGGTTTGATTAGTTTCATTCTGTAAGCAAGAGAATGAGACAAACCATTCATGAATTTACACTATTCAGTTTTAGAACACCATTCATCAAAATATTTGTGAAATCAGTTATTATTATAGGCTTTTTTTAAGTAATATGTATCCTTACTGATTGTTTAATGCCAACAGCTTACTCTGCACGACACTGCCATCGATAGACTCATCCGCCAGTATTGCCGTGAATCCGGAGTACGTAACCTTCAAAAGCACATAGACAGGATTATGCGTAGAGCAGCTTACAACATTGCGAGTGGAGAGGCAGACACTGTAGAAGTAAACAATGACAATTTGGAGTTGTTTGTTGGAAAGCCAAAATTCAGCCATGACCGGATGTATCAGGAAACACCAGCTGGTGTCGTCATGGGTTTGGCCTGGACTGCAATGGGTAAGGAGCCTTTGTTTTGTGATTGGAGATGTATAAACTAATGGATATCTGTATTTAAGAATTTAAATTTAGTATTATGTACTTGCCAGTTCAGCTATCATGACATGGTTTCAAATGGTCTGCTTATAATGTGAAATGCATTTATGTAATAAGTGTAAAAGGAGAGGACATTAGGATAAGTTTGCATGATGTAGAACTTTTTGTTACTTTAAGCTTGATCTGGAAGTTTTTATTTCACTTGTTGAGTCATTGGGATATTTTTTCTTTTCTCTCTTTCTTTCCTCCCTTGCAGTGATATCTACAACTTGTTCCCTTTTCATCCACTTTCAGGGGGATCCACTCTTTACATTGAAACAACTGCCTGGCCGCTGGATGGAGACAAAGAGGGACGATTTGAAACAACAGGTCATCTCGGAGACGTTATGAAGGAATCAACACGCATTGCATATACTTACGCAAAACACTTCCTCTCTGAGAAGTTTCCTGATAATAAAACACTTATCCAGTCAAATGTTCACCTACACGTTCCAGAGGTAAGTTATGTACTTGATGTCGCTATAATGTTCTCGAGATTTATTCATAAGATAGCCACCATACTAATGTAGGTCAGACACATAGAAGTTGGTAGATCTGACGTGGTAGCATGTCTTGTGGCTTTTTTTTTTTTTTTTTTTTTTTTTTTTTTTTTTTTTTTTTTTTTTCTTCCAAGTCACAGTTCCTTGGAATTATGATTAATTAACAACTAACTCAAAAAACAGGCACACAAAAATGTAAATAAACTGTGAAAGTTTGTTGTAATTCACAAAGTTCAAAGTAATTGTATTGCAGTGTTCTCTTTTTTTGAAGTATTTCGAAGGAGCTAAAAAAATGAAACTACAAAACAAAACTAATGTGAATTATGGAAGAGAATCATGCAACATTATTTGCAGTGTATTATATTTAAACACTAAACCTTCTCCTAGGCTAGACTGTCTCTATACCTATAGAGTAGAGTGATTTTGCATTTTTGAATCTTTAACCCACAGGGAGCAACACCAAAAGATGGTCCAAGTGCAGGCGTGACCATCATCACTGCCCTGGTCTCCCTGGCACAAGGCAAGCCTGTGCGGCAAGACATTGCTATGACGGGGGAGGTTTCTCTCACAGGGAAAGTTCTGCCTGTTGGAGGAATCAAGGAGAAAACAATTGCAGTAAGTTTTGCAGATTATAATTAATATTTGCATGTAAATCCATTTACAAAGAAAAATTACATTGATAGTCTAAAGGTGTTACACTGGAATTAATCTATTGGTCCTTTTCTTCTTCCAGGCTAAACGCGTGGGGGTTAAATGTATCATTATGCCAGCAGAGAACAAGAAGGATTTTGGCGACTTGCCAGAATTCATAACAGAAGGATTAGAAGTTCACTTTGCAGATAATTATGAAGATGTGTATAGAGTTGCTTTTGCAGAGTAATGTTGTTTTCTTTATATTCATTTATGAATGTATGAAATGTGATAATGTTCACAGTGTGATAAAATTGTAGTTTGATGTTTCTGATAAACAAATGTATCATGTTTTGTGATTGCAATCACAAACTGCAGGGTCGAATGTTTTTAGTTTGTGTGTAAAGCAATGGGAAATGTAGATATGAATTGTTAGCCTATGAAAATATATCGTACAATAGTATTGTACAAAAAGGTTTAATATCCCCTGTTGTTGTTGATTTGTATATACTGTATAGGAAATTGAATTTGTCTAACTTACAAAACAAATGAGATATCTTGCAACTTGAGCATAATTTGGTCATATTTTTTTCCTTTAACATTTGAAACAAAAGAAAATTCGAGATTTCAGAAGAAAATTGCATACAGAGGTGACAAATGAATGTGACATATGCGTCACGTTTCCCATTTCTGTGGTGGTATGGATGACAAATGTACATATATAAATAAACCACAATATGTCCAGATTTTTTTTTTAAAGAATCGGGAAGCTTACTTTTATATTTAATAAAAAAGTACCAAAATACTCTGAAGTGTCTGTTGCCCAAAATAAACTGGTAGGTGTGTATTAGGAACCTGAAATGGCAATTCTATTCCAATGATGTGTTAGTTTTACAAAAGTTGTATCTAGTTCCATAGACTCATGATTCATTTTTATTGCAACTCCTCATTTTTTCCAAATTGTATAGATGATGAAATAAATCAGTGTCCAGGCATCAGCAACACCTGGAATTAAGATATGCAATGTGATGTTTGAGTACTCAAATTTCTGAAACTTCCATTAAATATACTTT
>NW_020869858.1:991295-996295 GCF_003789085.1 Penaeus vannamei
TCTAGTTCGTTTACTCTCTCTTGGCCTCTGTCCTTAGAGGGAGGTCGGTCAGCTCACTTCATTTCTCTCTCCTTTCTCGTCTGTTCTTTGCTCCTGGTGCCTCTGGTCTTTCTCTCCTGTTCTTGCTCTCTGGCTCTGTCTCTGGTTCTGGGTCTCTCTCTCTCTTCTCTCTCTCTGGGTTCTCTCGACTTAATCCTTCTGGTCTCTGGCACTTTCTCTCGTTTGTCTCTGGTTCTCCTACGCGGTTCGCATGTCTCGTCCTTATCATGTGTTCTGATTCATGAGTCTCTCTGGTCTCCTGTCTTTGTTTCTCTCTCTCTGAGTTCTTTGGGATCTGCTCCTCGTGGCCGTCCGTCTCCTCTCCCTCCCTCTCTCAGATCTCATGGACAATCTCTCTCTGTAGATCTCATCTCTCTCCTCGTCGGTCGTCATCTCGTGCTCTCATCATGTCGATTCTCTCACAGGTCTCGTCTCGTCTCATTCTCTCAAGTCTCTCTCATCCGTCTACTTCTCTCGCCTGCATTCTCAAAACTAAGGAGATATAAACACAGTTGTTATCAAGACAAACTTTTCCCATGGTTTTAATGAATAAGTTTTTTTTAAATTTTTTAATTGTTTTTTTATTATCAAGTTTTATCTTTAAAACATTCAAGTATGATTATCATGCTCGAAAGGAGTGCAAGAGGAGGAATAGTGTAGTTCCGAGTTCACAACAGCCCTTGCCCAGATTCTGACTATGAAGATGTCCATGTTACAGGCTATATGTGGCTAAGTGTCAGTGTCGATCCAGCACCGTTGATAAAAAAATGGTCTGCGAACCTCTCATTATTAATCAACCGGGACATATAATTAAAACCTAATCTACTCTGTGAGTGGGGAATGCGCCATGAGCAGTGTGGGTTAGTGGAGCTAATGATTTTATCTTTTTTTTTTTTATTTTATTATAGCGTACGAGAATAATATATATAACAAAAATATCTATTGGCGCCCTCTTCTGCTAATTTTTCTTAAAATTAGCTCAAGATACAGAATTGGTCTGTATTCGTTTTTTATGTTGATGCCTAACTATGGCTAGTAGTGGCTTATTATTTCTCCTTCTCTGTTCTCCCTCTTTACATCAAGGAAGGGTCCCATATATGATTCACATCATGTTTACCTCGTGTCTCTGGGGTCTCTACCTCTCTCTCTGGTCTTTTTGTCTCTTCTCTTTTTCTTCTTCTCTTCTCTTCGTCTTCTCTCTCACTCACCTCATTCTTTTATTCACTCTCCTCCGTGCTTTTATGATTACCAACATGGCAGTAACTACAGTTCTGAGGTTTCTTCTCTTTTATGCGCATATCTCCTATTAATACTATCCTAATTCAGCAGTAATACTAATGACGTATAAGCTAGATTTATTATCTTAATTAATCATTATAATAATTTTTTATAAATAACGGCTCTATTCATATCAGTTAATGATCCTTTCTAATGGCAGATCTCTATCCAATCATCCCGCTCGTTATCCTAATCCTCCTGGCCAATCGCCTCCTCTCTCAGGGTCCTCCTCTCCGTCTTTCCTCATTTCTCCATCATCTGTGTCTGACCCACGCCATTACCTCAATACTATCAGGTCTTCCGTCTGTTGGTTCTCTAATCACTCTCCCAGATCATCGTCTCCTCCTTTCGTTGCTGAAATGAGATACTTGGTGATCCTTCTTGGTCCCACTGAATGGTTCCTGCTTTTGGGTTTTGAGCGAGATGCGCATGCCTTCTTGCCTTTGTCCGTTCCTCTCCCTCTATTTAATATACCGCTATATCGTTATTTTCGGTATATTATATTTTACATATATAATGAGGAGGGTACGTGACGCAAAAAGTACAGTGTATGCGGGACCACTATACTATTAGCATATCACGAACGTCCGGTGGCCTGCCACTGGCATATATGTGCATTCATCTGATCAGAACAAGTTGACCCCGTTTATTTACGTTGTCGCGATATACTACATCATATTTATATATTTATTTATATATATATTATATATATTATATATAATAAACCATACCCATTATATATACAATAAAATATCTATATACTATATATTTAGTAGATATATTAATAATAAGTATAGACTGATGTAATGATATACGGGACGGTGTAAGGGGTCTAACCTAATGTAGCAAGCTAAGGGACTCATTGTCCCCAATGGCCCAGTTCTCTTACCGTGACCCGTACCCTGGATCATCTCATTAATTTGTGTCTGCCTGTTCGACCATCCCCCATTATGATCCCTGTTGAAAGCCCGTGTGATCATCCTTTTGCCTCGAAAGTGTCTCCGGTTGCAATTGGCCACGGTCATTCTGTCGACTGCTTGGTCGCCTGATTTCTGCGGCCTGCGTGTTGCTGTTCCCTGACCTCGGTTTGCAACCCTGAAGACCGACACGGCACGCCCTTTCCGCCGTTTTGAGCGCGCCCGACTCGGCGACGGTGGTGATGGGCAACAGGACCGGTCGCGGCTTTCTTTTCAAGGTGTACGGGCGGAGGTTTGGGGAAGCCCCGGACCGCTCTGCGTCCTTCCCTTTCGAGCGCTTGTTGAACGCGCTCACTGGTCGTCACCACGACCGTGAACCCCAATGACACACTCGCGCCACCACTCACGTTGAGATGAAAAAACTAGTCCAGCATGAGGCAACTAACGAGACTACAGCTTAGAGACGTGAGTATGTATACACGCAGACTCTGTAGCGCTAGAGCGGTAGCCTATATATATAACGATATATATATTATATAATATATACATATAAACCATATATTATATATATAGGAGCTAATGAGACCAGAGCAGTGGAAGCGGCGGAAGGAAGGCTAGTCGTGGCGCGTTGCGACTTTAATCTACGGATAGAAGGACCAAGCCATTACACACCGACACTTGTAGCGTTAACGAGTAGGGGCTCTAACATACGACGCTGGGCCTGGACACGTTACGACACACCCACATACTTAACATTCCCCACCAGAGCTCACCTCCGATCAGAGCTCCCAGTCACCAACACCCCACCGACCCCGCAGTGAAGAACGTGCAACGCAGGCAGCGCCACACCCTCGCTGATGATGCCAGCCAGCCTACCAAAGCCCAGCTGAGGTCCTAACCACACACCACCACCGCACACCACCACAGCGGAGAGAGTTCGTCGTGAGTCGAGGCTGATAGCGCCCTAACAGTGCGGGCAGCAGGAGCGCGCCGGAACCGCCGTGGTCAGGCACACAACCCCGCATGTGCTTCACATTTAAATTACAGCGCAGGCGCGCGCGAGCTGCTGGCCCGAAGGTCTGGTTGCACCCGTCGATCGGGGCACACCAGACGGGCTGGACACCGGGCGACAGGCCAGTCGACGAAGGCTATGTCCTCACTCATACGTACACTACTTGACAGGATTTCTAGTGTTGGACCGCGTCCTTGAGTTCTACTTAACTACCCCCGTAAAATTGATATAGCGGGTCACAACACGAGAGGAGCCCAGCAAGACCAGACGCCCGTCCGCGAGGTCCAAGCACCGAGCTGACCCAACGGAGATGCTCACAGCACCACGCGAATCAGAGTCTTCGCGAGGCAGCGGGGGGCGGGTGTCGTAAGGTGAGGCCCACCAACAGCAATAGTAGAGAAATGCAAAGATTTGTAATACCTAGGGTATATAATCTATATTAGGCGGGGAGTAAGGGTTGTCTGTAGTGCTCGCAGTAAATCAGAGTAGCGAAAATCAATATACAGATCAGACATTACTATTCTAAATGAATCACTATTACTATGTTTATGGATATACATAATGATACGCTGCACTCTGTCAGATGTTTAATGTAAAAGTATATAATTAAAGAAATCATTCAGGTACTACTATTACTGTTTATTCCCTGGTATCGTTTCTTAATTGCAGGTTAACAGCTCTTTGTGTTTTAACATGACGAGGAAGTTGGACATTGTATTGCATGATAGCGTTCAATTGTTTTTGTGAAGTACAATCTATCCAACACACGTGGGTTAGGAGACAGGCGCTTAATCAGGTTGGGTTCTTGGTGCTGGTGTGTGCGTGGGTTTCTGGTCCTGTTTAGGTTGTTCTCGTCGTGTGTTTCATGTCAGTGGCTGTTGTGTTGTAGGTATCGTGGTGTGTCAGTGTTGTGTGGGTGTGTGTGTGTGTGTGTGTGTTTGTTGTGTGTGTGTGTGTGTGTGGTGGTGTGGGTGTGTGTTTGTGTATTGGTGTGTCGTATAATACGTGGCTATGATTGATGTACCGGGTTGTTAACTATCACTACCATTCACATGTCTATAACATAAGAAATATGGCAAGCTTATATCATCTTATATGCCATATAGATCAATATCTTATAATATTATACATGTCAATGTATCGCTATACTATTATGTCTGTGGTTATAACCATTATTGTAAATTTATTTACAACCCACATATAATACTGTGTGTGCTGTGTGCGTATGTGTGTGTGTTGCTCGTGTGTGCTGTGTGGTGGGTGTGTGTGTGCTGTGTGTGTGTTGTGTAGTGTGTGCCCAAACAAACACCATACCACACACACACTAATATAATCCGAAGGTGTGAAGTATATATATATAGTATATAGCCGACCACTGATAGATCATATACGTAGTTATAATTGAGGCACGTGTATAGCTCTAATAGCTAGTACGCCATATATATAATATAAAATGATATACATATCATATGTATACATACATACAATACCAGTATCACCCGCCTTCTCACATTAACACACACAGAGCACCAGCACACACACACACACACAACCAGCCAAGCCACTACACACATATATATATATCACAATTATATACTATATATATTATTAGGGTCTCTCTATATAACTAATATATATATATAGCGCGCCTGAGGAGCTACCAGCGATTAGCTCAGTTAATATGTTGGACACACACACACCACAAGTTCGTTGGCACCACACACCACATAATATATTATATAATATAATATATT
>NW_020869858.1:1003795-1018795 GCF_003789085.1 Penaeus vannamei
ACTGCTATTACTACTACTATTACTACAACTACTACTACTACCAATATCATTATTGTCATCATTATCCGTATCATCATCATCACTGTTATTGTTATTACTACTACTACTACTACTATCGCAGGCGTCGGTGGTAATTCCCTCCCCAGTCACAGTAGGAACAAAACGTTTGACCCTGCGGTGTCTTTTGCATCGTTGATGTATTGTTTGTGCGTTTTTTATTTGTTTGTTTCCGTATAATTGATTGAAACCTATAACAACATTAATGGGAAACTGATATTTTAGACAATGTATAATGTATCGGAGAAGTGTGTGGGTTCAGATTCCTTTTCGGTTATGGGGGTTTAGTGTGTAGTAAAATGTTGTCACGTGTCCTTCAGCCGTGTGAGTTCTCTGTTGCCAAGTCTCGTAAGATTTCCACATGAACACCATAGAAGCATTTATAAAAAGCAAACCAAAACAAAAATATACGATTTATCTAAACATTTAGACTAATCGAGTGTATAAATGAATCATAACAGTTCTGGAGTGGCCCGGCGAATCATAACATATACTTTTTCCTCTTTATATATCTTACCCAAGGTTACCTTCAAATCGCTCTCTTGGGGAAGGTTTCACGGTTATTTATGATGAAGGAAAACGTACTTTTAAACCGGTATTGTTGCTTTGCGATGATTTAAGTCCTTATTATTGCCATCATCGTTATCATCCTAGTACAGTGCCGATTCCAAATGTGTCTGTTCGGTATGGAGAAATTGCGTGTAATAACGATGATGATGATAACAACAACAACAACAATAACAACAACAACAATAATGATAATAATAATATTAATGATGATAATAATAATAATGATAAAAATAATAATGATAATGATAATGACAATGATAATAATAATAATGATGATGATAATAATAATGTTAATGATAATGATAGTGATAATGATAATGATAATGTTGAATATGATGATATACCGAATAATAATAGTAATAAGGATAGTAATAAAGATAATAATAACAACAATAATGATAAAAGTAATAATAATAATAATAACAATGATAATAGTAATATCACTAATAATAGTTAAAATAACGATAATAATGTAACGATATATAATGCCTGGTTGCTCGACGTTACAGATACACAGAAGCACAGACAACCAAAATTACACAAACTTTTCGGCTAAAACGAAATACAAAGAAAGATAAGATTTCCTCATGCCTTCCTGGATCCACTTCCCCCGCCGCGCAATGGTCTGCTGCCTCCATTTCCCTCTTGGCCTTGCTGGAAGGGGTACGGTTGTTCGTCATTCTCATTTGCTTAATTATCCGTGTTCTATTCTTATTTGTTTGTTTATCCATTCTTATTTTTTATTTATCCATTTTTAGTTTTTGTTTATTCATTCTTATTTAACTGATTATTCATTCTTATTTAATTGTTTATTCATTCTTATTTAATTGTTTATTCATTCTTATTTAATTGATCATTCATTCTTATTTAAATGTTTATTAATTCTTATTTAACTGATTATTCATTCTTATTTGTTTATTCATTCTTATTTATTCATTTATTGATTATTAATTCTTATTTGATTGTTTATTCATTCTTGATTAATTGTTTATTCATTCTTGATTAATTGTATATTCATTCTTAATTAATTGTTTATTCATTCTTATTTAACTGATTATTCATTCTTATCCAATTGTTTATTTATTCTTATTTACTTGTTTATCAATTTATCTGTTTACTGACATTCATTTATTGACTTATTTATTTATTTACTCATTTATTTATTGACATATTTATCTATTGACTGATTGCTTTATTTACTTATTCATTTATTAATTTACTTATGAATCTATTTATTCACTTTTTATTTTGTTTATGTACTTAATCTTTTTATTACTTAATTGATTTATTTACCTATTTATTTATTTATTTACTTTTTATTTTATATATGTACTTAATATTTTTATTACTTATTAATTAATTAATTAATTTAATCTATTTGTCTCTTACTGATTTATTTATCAACTTATTCATTTATCTATTTATTCATCACTTCATTTAATCATTCCTCTGATTACTTACTTATCTATGTATCTCTTCATCATAAATATCATTTTGAGAATTAATTAATAATTTAGCTAAACCCTCTGCACTACCTTTCTCTGGGGTCTAGACAACACACTCAATGGTCTATCTCTTCATACAAGGCCGGTGTTTGAGATAACCACAGTGTAAATATGCATTTCCCGTGCTGCAAAGTTTTATCATTGTTGTCTTTATTATTGCTTTAGTTATCATTATCATTGTTATCGGTCGTTGTTATTATTTCTATTATTATTATTATCATTATTATCCTTGTTGTCATGGTTATTGTTATCATTGCTAGTATCTATATTATTATCTTCATCATTATCATTATCATTTTCATTATTATTATTATTATCATTGTTACTATTACTACTACTACTACTACTAACATTACTATTATAATTATTATGATTATTGTTATTATCATTATTATGATTATTGTTATTGTTATTATTACTATTATTTTATTATAATAATAATAATTATTATTATTATTACCAATATCATCGTCTTCTATTCAACTTCTGAATGACCTGTAATTAGGATTAGTGTGACGACTGACTCATCGTGTCACCTCAGGTCATCATTACTATCGCTAATGGTAAACAATTGTCAATGGACCTTGTTGAAACTAGTTTAGGTACTCCAC
This sequence comes from Penaeus vannamei, assembly GCF_003789085.1. Classification (NCBI taxonomy): domain Eukaryota; kingdom Metazoa; phylum Arthropoda; class Malacostraca; order Decapoda; family Penaeidae; genus Penaeus; species Penaeus vannamei. Next base: position 1,006,539 of record NW_020869858.1, read on the forward strand.
TGACCTACCCCCAACCCCCATGTCTCTTATGACGATACCTTTTTGCCGTGTGCTTTAAGCAAGGTGTGTAAAGTGGGCAGTCTCCGGCAGGATTCCAGGAAGGCTTGCCCTCATCAGAGACAAGGCACTTGAACCCGATGACACGGAACTAAGAAAGTCATACAAAACCAGCTCTGGATCAGCACCGGGATCTGATGGGATCTCCCACCCCATCATTTCGCATTTAGGTCTGGCAGGAGAGCTTGCATTCTTGCAGCTTATCAACAAATCCTGGCAAACCGCCACGGTGCCCCAGAGCTGGAAACAAGCCACAATAGTTCCCATCCCTAAACCAAAGGAGCCTGGCAAGTACCGTCCCATCTCTCTTCTTAGCTGCCTGGGAAAAACAGCTGAGAAGATGGTACTCAACAGGCTCCGATGGAAGACGGGACCCCCTCATGAACACCTGCACGGGTTCACAAGGGGTAAGAGCAATGCACACAGCATTTCTACACTCCTGAGCACAATATGCACCTCACCCGCCGTGGTTGTCTTCCCAGACCTGGAGAAGGCTTTTGAATTGGCAAGCCCGCTTGCCATTCAAGAGACCCCAATCCACAAAGGAGTCAAACGCAGACTCTTGGCCTGGATAGCTGACTATTTTAAAAATAGGTCAGCAAATGTCAGATTTCAAGGCCACCTTTCTCAGCACTTGCCACTTGAGAATGGAACACCTCAGGGTGGGGTTCTCAGTCCAGCCCTTTTCAACACCCTCATGTCCAACATACTCGACATTCACCTGTCAGAGGGATGCAAGATCATCTGTTATGCTGATGACTTGGCAATCATAGCCTCTGGCAATCACTGCTTAACTAGAGCTCAGCTGGTGTCTGAAGAGTATTGTAGGACGGGTCTAAAAATATTGGCAACAAAATCAAAAGCTATGGCTCTGAGAACTAATGTCAGAAACAAAAAACTCACTGTTCAGGGTATGGATATGGAATGGGTTAAGGACTACCTATACCTTGGTGTATGGATAGGACACACACTCACTTTCAAAAAGGAGATCCAATACCTGCTTGACAGAACCAAGGAAAGACTGTCAGTCATGAAATCATGACAGGGAGACACATAGGAGCAGGACACAAAGTACTAAGATCATTCTATGTACATGCTGTCCGCCCTATTATTGACTATGCATCTGTCGCCCTCATTGCTTCCAGCACAACATTAAAAGAAAAACTAAAAACAATACAAAATGAAGCAGCCAGGATCATTATAGGCGCGACCAAATGGACAAAGGTCATCAACCTCCTCATGGAAGCTGATTTACCGTCCCTGGGCACCAGAATTGATCTAATAGCAGCACAGTTCCTTTCCAAGCTCCTGCGGGCACCCAGAAACTCAATATTCCATGCCTAGTCTAAAGGCACAAGCACAAAGGGTCATTGGTCAAATAACTCCTCCGGGTAGCATAACCTACTACACGGACGGATCCGTGGATCCCATAAACCATACTGCAGGCGCCGGCTTCGCAAGAAGGGATACCACAGCATCCATTAGGGTCACTGACAATGCCTCAACGTTCCAAGCTGAAACGGTTGCGATCATGGAAGCCCTGACACACGCGTCCCTTAGGGCAGGACTCGTTGTCATTCACACAGATTCGAGAGCAACTATTGACAGCTTACAACATAGCATGCCCCAAGACAACATCTACCTCCTGACAACCGTACTAACCATAGCCCAAAGAATTCTCAGTCAGGGTAGAAGAATTATCATTAACTTGGTCCCAAGCCACATCGGCATTCAAGGGAATGAGCTTGCTGACAAACTAGCTGAAAAGGGCAGGGGTATGCCCCCATCCTCCATGATCGTTAAACCCAGCCGAAGGGGACTATGCCAAAGAACCAAAGCCACAGCATGTGCGGTCCTCCGGGGAGCACATTGAGAAAACATCACAAACTCGCTCGCTGCCAAGTGGTACTCAGATGCTTCAGGCTATGAGCCACTGGCCCTTCCTCCAAATACAAAAAGAGGTACCGAAGTCATACTATTCAGACTAAGACTAGGTTACCAATGCGCTTGGCAAATTATTGATGATGAGACTGCCAGGTTATGCAAACACTGCGGCGAGTCTAACGCCACCCTGTTACATTACTTGCAGAATTGTGAACACACAATTTCTAAGACAGGGACCACCCACCACAGCCGCCGGGCTGATAAAAAGGGTGTGCAACATGCTTACTCCGTGGCAGCTGGATCGCTTGCTCGCAATTCAGCCACCACGATAAGCATGCAGTTCAAAGAAACCACCTGAGTTAACTAGAAATAGTTAACACAGGCCGGGCCACTCCAGAGAAAAGGCCCGGGTGAAGCATGACTTCGCAAATCTAACTGAACTTAACTGATCCGGCGGGATAGCAAAGTGAATGTATGTGTTGTGAGAAGGATCGGCACCCAGACCTTGTGCATTGTGTTGTGTGGTACTTGTTATGTATGCATTAATGGCTATATATTACAGACATGGCATTACGGTTGTTAGAATCCTGGCAAATCGGAATGGGTTATCTTTTCTCAACTACAATAGCTTTAGACAACGTTGGAAATTACCTGCCCCATAGTCTACATACACATGGTAGGAAAGATCGGATGCTACTGCACTCAATTTGTCTGTTATTAATTTATAATTGAAAACATTTTCAACAAAGTATTGCAAGTTTCCCGCTCCTTCTGTACTATTAAACATCTTTGCCTCACAAAGGAACTTCGGATTTTAACATTGTTTGTGCTTGAGTGGCAGTTGCCTGGCCTATAGACACAGCGCCCGTATTTCAGTGACACATGAACAATATACCCCCAAATGTAACAGGTTTTTCTAAACATTTTTATTCATATTGTACAGGCTGTGTAGAAATATCAGGTGGTTCTGGGACGTTTTAGTAGCGGATATTATAGAATGATGTTGATCATGCAACTGTTAAAACTTTATTGCCTGACCCAAGTAATATACAGTACCCTCTATAAGGAACCACTGTACTCTGCGCTGTGTTTATATAAGTGCGAAAACGGAAGGAATTTATTAATGAACAACAGAAAAGTTTTCTTGGGTAACAACACAACGTCAGAAATATTTAGTTTTTTTTTTATGTCCTTTCGTAAACGGCTGAATTGAGAATATTGTAAAAAAAAGTAAAACAAATTATTGGACTTAGATGGATAACCAACATCTATTATCTGTACCTTGATGGATTTTAAAACATCTACATAGCCATGATTTTGAAATGCATGTAATCTACATGCCAATACAGACTTTACAACAGGGTCACTTGTTATGATAATTAAGTAGAGCTTTTGTCTTACTCCTCACCATAGCCTGATGCCATACACACACAGCGCATACCAATATTGATCGTGTTTTCCAAATATCCAGTTGCTGTAAATACGTTTCTGATCTCACTAGAATCAATAAGGTAAGGTACAGTATATCTGTATCTATATCGACCTATATATTATCATTTTCTTGATGCAAAAAGGATTTAAGAGTAAATGATGCGAGGTTTTTGGTTGTCTCTTAAGTCTGGCAGAACTAAAATCCTTTATATACATACAGATAATCAACATATTCAGTAAAAATATTCAGTAAATCTCTTTTCTTCACAATCGAAGCAACTCTTGTGCGAAACTAAGTAATTTTTAATAACAAATATCCAGTAAAATAAGATCAATGGTGGATTACGTCCAATAGTTATACGAAGTCGGACATTTGATGTTGAATATTGCAAGGGCAACACTGCAAGCGGCAAAGCGTGTTGCTCCGGAGAGAGTCTAGAAATTCTTTTTAACTTATATGTTTACCACAGTTGTGTAATATATTAATATATAATATATGACTGTTACTTGTTTTAACACCTGCATATGACTGTTACTTGTTCTAACGTGTTGCTCCGGAGAGAGTCTAGAAATTCTTTTCAACTCATATGTTTATCTTGTGTAATAAAACCTGCATATTAATATATAATATATGACTGTTACTTGTTCTAACACCTGAGATATTCATTGGACCCTACTACGCTGCCATCCATTGCTGGAGTAAATTTCGCAATTGTTTTGTTGTATATGGTGATATTTGATCAATTCATACTTAACCCATACTGAATTTTATTATTGTTGTTATTATTATTGATTCATATCTAACATGAAACCACGTCACTCTTGCTGCAAGTCTTACAGTGGCTAATTTATAAATCTCACTTGTATCCTTAAATCAGCAAAGAGATTTCCTTGCACCCAGTTTTCAAAGTCTATTAAGTTTTTTTTTTCTGTCGTAGATGTAACACGTGGAGTCTAAAATCCTGTTTGAAAATCGAGTTGAGATTTGTTGTGTAACTTTAAAAATACTTATAATGGAATTTCATTTCATTTGTTCATTGATAATAAAATACTTGTCTACCCTGATTACTTTGTAGCTGTTTTGTCTGTCAAAATGTGATTTTTGAATATTATTCGAACAAAACAAGTGCAATGCATATAGAGTAGTATCATTTCCTTCAAAAATAAACTCAAAACTCCTTAATTTAAAACGATACTCTAAAACCGGAATATGTTTTAACAGATGGTCGCCCCTCTTCTGCATCGGTGCCTTTTTGAGAATTTACAAAAGGATTCAGCAAATCTACTCTTCGTTTGTCAGTTACCGGGAATTCCTGACCTTTCGCGACCTTTCCGAAAGACCACCTGCTGTGCTTTTTCTCAGCGTCAGAAATCTTCAGAGAAAATACATTGAACGTGTGTGATTTAGGAATCTAAACTCTGCGGCTTGGAGACCATATTCTCTTTTTGTTTTGTACATCTTTTTATCATTTACTTATTCATCTATTAATTAACTCAGTGATCTACTATCCATTCATTCATTCCTTTATCTATTTATTCACTCACTCTTGGCTTAACGAACCCGAGGCAGGAAAATAATGTCGGTGTTTATTCATTACGTCACCCAAGCAGATGTGTGTAGGAAACGTAATTACAAGATATTCCGGAGTTCATTTTACGCTCTCTTCATGTCTTGGACGTGATCAGACTCAATATATTAATCTGTGTATTTATTAATTCATATGATTTACTTTGTTCCATTATTATCATCGTTTTTAAGAAACGCAATGCTAGGCGGTTCGGTCTTCAGCTTATTAACTCCGGCTTACGTACTCTACATTTCCTGGACGCGAAGTCGATATTTTCAGTTGCGTATTTACTTTTTCATTTTTACCAACTTTAAATATTCATTTACCTATTATTATTCTTTCTGTTTAAGCCATTCGGCAACCCTTAGCCACTCAGTCTTGCAAATCACTGCTCAGAGAATCGATATTGTAAAAATCACAGTGGCTTCTACAAGTCCTCTGATCTTTTCGATAAACAGGTGTCACTATAGAGTATGTCATCAAATTGTCATATTTATCGTCATTATGGTCACAGTGACGACGACGACGACAGTAACAAAATAATAACAATTACAACAATAACAATAACAATAATGAAGGAAATCATGATGATAATCAAAAAAATAATGATAATCATGATGCTGATAATAATATTAACAATAACATTAATAATCATAATACTGACAATAATAATAATAACAATAATAATAGTAATGATAATAACAATAATACCAATTAATATACAAATAACAATAACTATAATAAAAACAACAACAGTAAGAGTAAAAGATTTTTAGTTTCAATTCCATTTGTTACAATAGATATTTGTTAAAATAGATAATCTCATAAGTAGCAGAAAAGGAGTCTGTATTATTCATACACATCTTAAACACAATAAAATATTTATTTCATCACAAAAGTTCACATGAAAAAGACGAAAATGCAAAATTTGTTGTGCCACCCTTCGCGTACATGTACACATTGCTCTGTTAACCACTGCAACATTATAAAAGGAAAGACAGTGAAGAGATAAGTGGTGTTTGGCCTGAAGACCTCGCTATATCAAACATTACAATCGTATCAAAACATTTAGCAAGATTTTCTACGCTAATACAGGTCCTTCGAAAATACTGATAAAGTCCTTAAAAGTACCTTAAGGCTTAAAGTATTTGGCAAAGGATAATATCCCGAAGCCAACATAACAAAACAACAAAAAATACATATGTATATATATATATCACATTTTCCCGTAAATAATATGTTTATTTGTAATTGAGGTTGTTTACATGTTTTGAAATAATCTAAAAATGTAATTACTTCTTGACATCACATACAAGAAATCACTAAAATAATGTGATAAAAAAATTGCACATCTGACTTGCACAGTTCGAGGTTTCGCGCGCGAGCACAAATCTTTTTGTTTACCAGGAATTCAATATTCCTTTTCATATTCTTAGCATCAACCCAACATTCCTTTTAACATTAGTGAAGCAAGTTTTTGAGATTAACCAGAACCTCTTCTTGGGTGACTAGTTCTACCTGATTCTAACTTTCTAAGGATTTCCTAGTGTCAGACCGTGAGACTCCTGTTCCGACGGTCGGGGTGGGCGCAGAAGTAGTACGCGCACACGAGGAGGACGCCCACGACGAAGAACCCGGGGACCATGGCGAGGGGGACCCAGTGGTACCACATGTCCTGGTCGGTTGTTAAGTACCTAGGGGTCAAAAAGGGACCGTGAGTGCTGATGTGTGATGTCCTCGAGGAAAAGACATGACGAAATGCTGTGTATAAACAGACGGACTCACTCTCACTCACTCTATGAGATGAGTCGACTCACCAGAACGTGATCATGCAGGCCTCTTCGACGAGTCTGAGGAAGTGGAACACGGAGCCCTGGATCTTGGGCGCGGCTCCTCCGACGTCGATGAACGTGTAGAGGAGAACCAGCCCGAAGGAGGCGCTGAAGGCGACGTCGTCCAGGCGGTTGCAGGGGCCCTTCCGGACGTCGTGGGTGAAGGTCGCCCCCAGGCGGACGGGGTTCGGACAGCACACGACCTGTGGAGAAGGGCTGCGTCACATCACTCTTGCCAATGCAAAAGTTATCATGTAAGAAGTAAAGTAAAAATGCAGAGCCATATTCAGGGCAAAATTGCAAGATGATACGTTGCTCAATAACGATTAAAACAATTACAACGCAACGTCTACATCACTAGCTGAAGTTTAAGAATATATAGACATAACAAACCATTAAGAGAGCCATATTCGGGGCAAAATTGCAAGATGATACAAATTGTTCATTTTTGTTCAATAACAATTACAGCACTTACAACGCAACGACTACAACACTAGCTTAAGTTCAAGAATATATAGACATAACAACCCATACCTGAACAATAACGAAGAAGCTAGCAGCCAGCCAATGGCAGGATATCACCACCACGAATATGATCATGTATTTGGTGGAGAACAGAGCAAAACACAAAACCTGTAAAAAAAAAAAAAAAAAAAAAAAAAAAAATCTGGGTTATAGATACCACTTATTTAAATTAGAGAAGGGGTACGTTCATGCGATAAAATGTGGCCCAATGCACAGTACATCTGCCACTCCCAAGACAAGAATAATAATGGACCTAATAGTAATGCTTATAATAATAATGATGATGATAATAATAATATTTTGTAGTAATAATAATGATAATTTATTATTATCATTATTTTATTATTATTATTATTATTATTATTATTATTATTATTATTATTGTTATCAATACAATGATAATAATAATAATAATAATAATAATAGTAATAATAATAATAATAATAATATAATAATAATAATAATAATAATAATAATATAATAATATAATCATTCCCCCGGGATGACAAGCTAGCCTAAGTCAAGTCCCAAACCCGGGTAAATAGAGAGGGTCCGCGTCAGGAAGGGCATCCTGAAGAAAAAAAAAAAAAAAAAAAAAAAAAAAAAAAAAAAAAAAAAAAAAAAAAAAAATATATATATATATATATATATATATATATATATATATATATATAAATGAATAATTAAATAATATTAATCGGGCGTCCCAAATTCCCACGACCCCGTAGAAGCATGAGACAAAACTACCACAAAGAACCCCTCGAGTCCCCCCCCGCCCCTCCCCCCTCCGGACGCCGGCGCTCACCTGGGGGGCGATGGAGCAGAAGTGTCCCAGGGTGAGGATGAGCAGCCCCGCGGGACTCAGGTTGCCCAAGGTCGGTTCTGCGAGGCGGGTCGACCTCGAGAAAGAGGACACCGACCACGACATGGCCACCAGGGACGCGGCCACGGAAAGGATCTGGAACATTACTGGGCGAGGGAGAAGAAAAAAAAAGGGAGTTGTTGTTTAAAACGTCGAGGTCAAAGGTCATTGGGGGGATAAGATTTATGCAAATTCTCGAAAATGGACTTATTTCACGGACTTGCCGTTCTACCTCAAAGTGACAGCTTCTCAAATTATTAGTAAACGAACTAGCTTCAGACTAAGGAACAAACGTTCAAAAAAGGTAAAAAGACAGAAAGAAAGAATGACAAGAGAAAAGAAAAGAAAAGAGCGAAAAACAAAGAAATAAGAAAAGAAAGAAGAAGAAAAAAACGAAAATCAAAGAAAAAGATTGAAGGAACGAAAATAAAGAATAAAGAAAATACAAGAAAAAAAAAAAAAAAAAAAAAATCACATCTTACAAGTCTGGCTGATCTCCCCCTGCAGCGCCTGTGCGGGTACAGTGTGGGCCATGATATACAGCTGCAGGATGAGCTGGGGCGCGTCCTGCAGCAGCGACGCCAGGAGGTCAACGTTGGCCGCGTCTCTCTCAGCGTGGATCCACAGCTTCTGGTAGTTGTGGCAATCCGCGGTTCGTGCGTTCGCGAGTCCTGGCGGGAGAGTTTTATATATATCAAAACCGCAATAAAAAACAGCTTCATCATAAAAGTTCATATGAAAAAAAAAAAAATAAAAAGCATAAAAAAAATCATCATCATAAAAGTTCATATAAAAAATCAATAAAAGTTCATATGAAAAAAAAAAAATCAAACAGCTTCATCATAAAAGTTCATATGAAAAAAAAAAATCATCATCATAAAAGTTCATATGAAAAAAAAATCAAACATCATCATAAAAGTTCATATCATCATAACATATGAAAAAAAATCAAACAGCTTCATCATAAAATTCATATGAAAAAAAAAAATCAAACAGATCAAAAAGTTCATATCAGGAAAAAAAAATCAAACAGCTTCATCATAAAAGTTCATATGAAGAAAAATCATCCATATGTTCATCATAAAAGTTCATATGAAAAAAAAAAAAAATCATTCATCATAATAGTTCATATGAAAAAAATCAAACAGCTTCATCATAAAAGTTCATATGAAAAAAATCAAATAGCATCATAAAAGTTCATATGAAAAAAAAAAAAATCAAACAGCTTCATCATAATAGTTCATATAAAAAAATCAAACAATCAAAAAATTCATATGAAAAAAAAAAAAATCATTCATCATAAAAGTTCATATGAAAAAAAAAAAAAAATCAAACAGCGTCATCATAAAAGTTCATATGAAAAAAAAAAAAAAAAAAAAATCATAAAGTTCATATGAAAAAAAATCAAATAGCATCATCATAAAAGTTCATATGAAAAAAAAAAAAAAATCAAACAGCTTCATCATAAAAGTTCATATGAAGAAAAATCAAACAGCGTCATCATAATACTTCATATGAAAAAAAGTTCATAAGTTCATATAAAAAAAATCAAACAGTCATCATAAAAGTTTCATATGAAAAAAAAAAATCAAACAGCTTCATCATAATAGTTCATATAAAAAAAAATCAAACAGCTTCATCATAAAAGTTCATATGAAAAAAAGAAAATTCAAACAGCTTCATCATAATAGTTCATATAAAAAAAAATCAAACAGCGTCATCATAAAAGTTCATATGAAAAAAATCAAACAGCTTCTCATAAAATTTCATATGAAAAAAAAATCAAACAGCGTCATCATAAAAGTTCATATGAAAAAAAAATCAAACAGCATCATCATAAAAGTTCATATGAAAAAAAAAAAAAAATCAAACAGCTTCATCATAAAAGTTCATATACAAAATATGCTTTATCATAAAAGCTCATATGAAAAAAAAGAAAAATCAAAGAGCTTTATCATAAAATCTCATATGAAAAAAAAATCGTGTCACTGTCCAGGTGAAGAAAGACAAGTGAGAAAAAAAAACATTGTGTCACCTTTCTAGTCAGCGTGAACACGTTCTTCTATTAAAAACTGTGAAGAAAGATTATGAAAGGAAATCTATTCTGTAGAATCGTGGTTGTTTCTATCGCTCTCACTAAGAACGGGGACTGTCAGCATGAGAGGACAGATGTACTGACTGAACCTCTACAACTATTTTATCTTCGTCTCACTGTGAAAAAATTCAAGCTATTTGTTTGCATTTGCGGGTGTGTGTGTGTCTGCGTGCTCCTATTTGAGCGGGTGGACGTGTGAACATTTGCATATAGGTGCGTACACCTGCTTGCGTGCATATTTTACCAGGCTGACATTAATCACCATGAATAGTAATACAAGTAAAACAACCACAACAATTGAAAAAAAAAAAAAAAAAAAAAAATCGATTTATCTCCATTTCCTCAGGCTGATTTCCAAATAATTTTTCCGTCCACGTTGCAGAGTATGTGTTCGTTAACCACTATACATACCCTGCTTCTGCTTCAACCTGTCCGCTGCCAGAGAGAATTTATCAGGGTGTTGTTCCAGTCCAGCCCTCGCCTCCGTGCACACCTGTCCCTTGCGCCGACTCTTGTACCCGTAGTAAAGCAAGTCCATGTACCTGGAACAACGCTGCATTAATAGATGAAAACCGCTGCATTAAAAGAAGAAAACCGGTGATGAAAACCGCTATATTAAGGAAGAAAACCATGGAGGAAAACCGCTGTATTAAATGAAAAAAATGAGGAACACCGCTGTATTAAATGAAAAAGAAGAAAATCGCTCTATTATAAGAAAACCGCTGAAGAAAACAGTTTTATTAAATGTAAAAAAAAAAAAAAACAGACGAAGACCGCTTATTAAATGAAAAACGAGGAAAACCGCTGTATTATAAGAAGAAAAACCATTGAGGAACACCGTTTTTAAAATGAAAAAAAAACGACGAAGACCGCTTTATTAAATGAAATAACGAGGAAAACCGCTGTATTACAATAAGAAAACCATTGAGGAAAACCGATTATAAGAAAACCGTTGAAGAAAACAGTTGTATAAAAAAAGGAAAACCGCTGCACTGGCGCTGAAGGTTGTGTCGTGTCCCTGAATAAAACAACGTGTTAAAGATGTTGAAGCTTAGAATGGAAATTAGATATCTTAAAAAAAATAATACAAAATGCACATCAACATGATTTCAATTCCTTCCGAAATTTCTATTCTACCTTTTTCATGTTGATACATTTCTTTCACTCTTCCTCTTTTCCTCTATATTCTCCTTCATCGCCCGCCTGTGTCTTTCTCATTCTCTCTCACTCTCTCTTTCTCCCTCCCTCTCTCTTTCCTTCCATCTCTTTCCCTTTCTCTCTCTCTACTTCTCTCTTCCTCTCTTTCCCTCTTTCCCTTTAGCTTTCTCTCTCCCTCTCTCTTTCCCTTTCCCTCTCTTTTCTCTCTCTCTCTCTTTCCCCTTCCTCTCCCTCTCCTTCTCTTCTCCTTCTCTCTCTCTCCCTCTTCTTCTCTCTCTCTCTCTCTTCTTCTTCCTTCTTCTCTCTCCCTCTTCTCTCTCTTTCTCCCTCCCTCTCCTCTCTGTCTTTTTATCCCTACTCTTCTAGTTCTCCCTCTCATTCCCCCTTCCTCTCCCTCTCCCTATCCCTCTACCCCATTCTTACTCTTTCCCTCTCTCCTACCCCCTCCCTATACCCATATCTCCATCTCTCTCCTTTCCTCCCTCCCACCTCCTCTCCTCTCTCCCTCGCTACCTGTTGCCTTCTGTCTCTCACATACCGACTGCAGAAAAATCTCCCTCCCCCTCATCCTATTTCTCTCCCTCTCCAACCCTCCCCTCTTCCTATGACTCTACTCTTCTCCTCTCCAATCCTACTTCTCCTTCCCTCCTTAAATCCCTCCCTCTCCTCTCCCCTCTCTCTCTCCAATCCCACTACCTTCCCTCCCTCCCTTAAATCCCCCTCCCTCCCTTAAACATCCCCTTCCTCTCCCTCCCTCCCTCCCTCCTCCCTCAAATCCCCCCTCCTCTCCCTCTCCCACATACCAACCTCAGTATATTCGCCTGCAGAAGGATATGCGACAGGAT
>NW_020869858.1:1021295-1023566 GCF_003789085.1 Penaeus vannamei
CTCTCCTCTTCCACTCTCCTCTCTCTCATCCACCCAGCCTTCTGCCTCCTTCCTCTCTACTTTTCTCTATCCCTCCTTCATCTCTCGTCTCTCCTCCCCCCCATCTCTCTCTCTTCACTTCCACTCACTCTCTCTTCCACCCTCCTCCCCATTTTCTCTCCACTCCCTTCCACCTCCCACTCTCCTCTCTCTCTCTCGCCCCCCCTCTCTCTCTACCTCTCTCCCTCCTTCCTCTCTACCTCTCTCTCTCCTCACCTTCCTCTCTCTCTTCTCCGTCTCTTCCCTCGTCTCTCTCCTCTCTCCCCTTCCTCTCTCCATCTCCCCTCTTCTCTCTCTTCCTACCCTCCTTCTCTCCTCCTCCTTCTCCCTCTTCAGCCCTCTCTTCTCTCTCTCTCTCTCTCTCTCTCTCTTGTCTTCTCTCTCGTCTCTCTCTCTCTCTCTCTCTCTCCCATTCTACTCTCCCTCCCTCTCCCTCCTCCCCCTCCCTCGCAGCAAGAGCACCGTCGAGAGGAACCAGTTCTGCGTGGAAGGATCGCTGTACATGGAGTAGGCGAGGAGCGAATCGGAGACGACGTCGAAGTAGAACATCCCGACGGAGATGAGAGCCGTGAGGGCGTCGAACCAGCCGAATTCCGTCGGTTCCATCGGCTCCATCAGCGTCTGCAAGCCCTGTTCGGAATAGCGGGGTTAGCGAGGGGATAATGTTGGTGACGTAATGGTTATGGCGTATTGGTGACGTGTTGGTGACGTTGTAGCGGGTTAAAACGATTGGCAGCGATGGTGACGTATTGGTGAGGTAATGATGACGTAATGATTATGACGTATTGGTGATGTAACAGCGGGTAAAATGCTTAGGAACTAGAGAACGAAAAGTCTGCTAAAAGTGGAAAGAAAAAAAGAACAAAAATATAATAAGAAACGGCTCTCTATGAAGGGAGATTAAACAATTAGTAGAAGTTGGAGAAGGAGGAGAAGTAGAAGCAGAAAAGGAAGTGGAGGAGGTGGCGGAGGAGAGAGAGGAGAGGAGGAGTGGTAGAGAAGAAAAAAAGAGGAAGAAGGAGAAGAAGAGGAAGGAGAAGCAGAGGCGAAAGAAGAAAGAGAAAAATAATTAGAAGAAAGAGAAAGATGGGAAAGTAGAAGAAGAGAAGAAAGAAAGAAAAAAGCTCATCTCTAGGACCAAATCAAAGACGTAACCCGGCGGCGAAGAAGTGCCAAGTGCCCGGATGAGAAGTGAGAGACGCGATGAAAGTCAAAGTAAAGTTCAGTCAAGTTAAGAAGACGAGTTCTTGGATTTTTTTTTTTTTTTTTTTTTTTTTGTGTGACCGGTTAAAAGACTGAGACTTCATATGCTAAGAATTCGATTGAATAACTATGGACTTGATACCCATGTACATTTTTTTTTTAGCCTGCTTTACGTTTCAAATGTAAATAATTTCTTTATATTTACTAATTTTTAAAGCTTGTTAATTAATTACCGATAAGAAAAATCTTTACATCACAATTCTTACTATCAACTTTATCATCACCATTACTATTATCATCATGAAGAATCATTGTAATTCAATGAAACTGTTTTGAATTTAAACCTTGAATCCGAATATAACCATTATCATTATCAACAACGCTACAACTATAAATAATTCAGTATATGTAACTAAGTGTATCGAATCTAATTTTTAATTCGAATACCACCATTAATATCATCAACATCACTGCTGCAATTGTAAATCATTTCACATATGTAACAAAGTTTTTTTTTTTTTTTATTCAAATCTTTAATTGGAGTACCACCACCATCATTATCAACATTAGCACACCTACCAACCTTTTTTAAACCTTCCATAGAGCCTTTTAAGAGAATTTCGCTTTCCAAAAGGCTAAAACCAGTTTAATAATATCCAACGTAGCCATATGATTTGCATCACTATTTATGGCTAAATAACCCGTTTTACTTTTAACTTCCCATCAGCTATTTACCTCTTCAGCGCACAGGAAGCAGAACTGGCAGTTAGTCAGACAACAGGGCAAAAGAGGAAACATTTTTCCTTCAATTAATTGGCGATTTTAGACACTCTGATCCTCAAGGAAGGCAGACAGGTATCCTACACTTCCTTCACGACACTGAAACCTCTCAGATACAGGACTTCCGGACAAGGATGCAACAACATCACCCAAGGATTCTAGAACACTTGGTTTACTATTTGCGAGGGCAGGCGATTTTCACCTCTATGGGCTCTTGGGTTTGGGATGCTGGACGTCTGGTTATTAATA
>NW_020869858.1:1035268-1037768 GCF_003789085.1 Penaeus vannamei
CTCCCACCATGGGCTTTCGGATGTTTGCTGTTTTCGGGTTATGGGGTTTAATGGGTTTAATGCGTTCTCCTGCTAATTATCTTGTTTTGACTTCGTTATCTTGGCGTGGTAATGGTCCCTTGGCTGCTTGGGAGATCACTTCGCGCTCTTTTTTTTTCTTCTTTCTTTCTTTTTTTTTTCCTTTTTTTTTGGGGGGTGGGGGGGCATGGTGGGGGTGGGAAGGTTGCGTGGGGGAGGGGGGAGGGGGGGAGGAGGGATGGGTGGAGAGTGGGTGTAAAAGGGGGGATGAATATTGATTGTTTTAGTGTTTGTTTTTCCCTGCTTATTCTCTTTCTTCGTCGTCTTTTTTCGTTTTATTGTTGTTATTATTGTTTATTATTGTTATTATTATTGCTTATTAGTATCATTATTATTATTACTCTCTCTCTTCTTCTTCATTTTCTTCTTCTCCGTCTTCTCCCTCTCTCGCTCTCTCCCTCTCCCTCTTCCTTACCATTTCCCTTTCTCTCACTCGCTCGTATCTTCCTATCTATATATCTATCTCTTTATCTACCTGTCCCTATCTATCTATCTACCTGCCTGCCTCACCTGATGGGGCAAGAACTGACTTTTAAGGAAGAGTGTAAAACATTCTCCGGAAGTAAAACTGTGAAAGGTGACATTTATTTTCCTTCTGCCTCTTTTTCTCTCTTTTTTCCTTGCTCTTTCTTCGCTTTTTCGTCCTTTCGCGTTCGTCTCCCCCACCACTTTTTTTTCCTTTTTTTTTACGTCTCTTCACTTTCTCTGGCTCTTCTTCCTTCTCTACCTTATTCTTTCTCCTCCTCCTTCCTACTCCTTCTCTAAAATCATCTTCATCTCTCCTCCTCCTTCCCCTCTCCTTCCCCTCCTCCCTCCTCCTCCACCCATCTCCCCCCCTCCTCCCCCTCTCCCCCCTCCTCCACCTCTCCCCCATCCTCCCTCCTCCCTCCACCTCTCACCCCCTCATCCTCCTCCCCTTCCCCATCCTCCTCCTTCTCCCCTTTCCCCCATCCTCCCCTCCTCCTCCTCCCCCCCCCCATCCTCGTGCCGTACTCAAGCTTAGAACAACTTAATCTTTCCATACTATCGCCCCGACGTCACACCGCTCGGGAGATGATGGATGTTACTCGCAGGTCCGAGAAGTGAGAAGTGGAGCTGAGGGCTGGGTCGGGTCGTCGGGCTGGGGTCGGGGTTTGGGGCTGAGTCGGGTGGTAGGGTTCGGTCGGGGGCTTGGGGCTGAGTCGGGTGGTAGGGTTTCGGTCGGGGGCTTGGGGCTGAGTCGGGTGGTAGGGTTCGGTCGGGGCTTGGGGCTTGGGCTGAGTCGGGTGTCGGAGGTGTCGGGCTGGGTCGGGGCTTGGGGCTGAGTCGGGTGGTAGGGTTAGGTGGGGCTTGGGGCTAAGTCGGTTGGTAGGGTGGGTCGGGCTTGGGCTGAGTCGGGTGGTAGGGTTGGTCGGGCTTGGGGCCGTCGGGTAATGAAGGTTGGGGCTAGGGTTAGGTCGGGGCTGGGGCTGGGACGGGGGGGGTCGGGGTTAGGGGCTGAGTTGGTGGGGGGGTCGGGCTTTGGGGCTGGTCGTTAGGTCGGGGCTTTGGGCTGAGTCGGGTGTGGCTGGTCGGGGCTTTGAGTCGGGGTAGGCGGCTTGGGTGAGTCGGGTGGTAGGTTAGGTCGGGGCTTGGGCTGAGTCGGGTCGTAGGGGGTCGGGGCTTGGGGCTGAGTCGGGTCGTTAGGTCGGGGCTTGGGGCGCTAGGTCGGGGCTGGGGGCTGAGTCTAGGGTCGGGGCTTGGGGCTGGGTCGGGTGGTAGGTTAGTCGGGGCTTGGGGCTGAGTCGGGTGGTAGGGTTAGGTCGGGGCGGGCTGAGTCGGGGTGGTAGGGTTGGGTCGGGGTGGGGCTGAGTCGGGTGGGGGTCTGGTTGGGTCGGGGCTTGGGCTGAGTCGGGTGGTAGGGTTAGGTTGGGGCTTGGGGCTGAGTCGGGTCGCTAGGTCGGGCTTGGGGCTGAGTCGGGTGTAGGGTTAAGGTTCGGGGCTTGGGGCTGAGTCGGGTGGTAGGCTTAGGTCGGGGCTTGGGGGCTGAGTCGGGTGGTAGGGGTCGGGGCTTGGGGCTGAGTCGGGTGGGTAGGGACTAGGTCGGGGCTTGGGGTGAGTCGGGTGGTAGGTAGGTCGGGGCTTGGGGCTGAGTCGGGTCGTAGGCTAGGTCGGGGCTTGGGGCTGAGTCGGGTGGTGGTTAGGTCGGGCTTGGGGCTGAGTCGGGTGGTAGGAGGTCGGGGCTTGGGGCTGAGTCGGGTCGTAGGACTAGGTCGGGGCTTGGGGCTGAGTCGGGTGGTAGGGGTCGGGCTTGGGGCTGAGTCGGGTCGTAGGACTAGGTCGGGGCTTGGGGCTGAGTCGGGTCGTCGGGCTTGGTGCTTAGCTGGGCCGGAATATAGGGGTCTTTTGGGGGTCGGTTGAAGACTGGAAATAAGTCGTTTTTGAGGGGGACTTGACGTTGGAA
>NW_020869858.1:1042768-1045268 GCF_003789085.1 Penaeus vannamei
GCACGGAGTTTCGCGATAACGGACCAGAGTAGGAAGTCGTAGGTTATTTTTGCTGTTCTTTTTTTTCCGTTTTTTTTTATTTTTTATTTATTTATCCCTTCTCCCCTTCCTGTATACACCCTGCCACCCCTCCCCTCCTCCCTAAATATTCCAGATCTCCCCCACCCCCAGTATCTATCCCCCTTCCCCCCCGCTCCCCCCTCTCTCTCTTTTGGCTGAAACAGATATCGCACAAAATTTGAGTTTATTTTGCTGTCCACTTGGCCGGGTTGGTGTGTGTACTTACATGTATTTTAAGAGGATCAGCAAAGCGTGTAAAGAGGGGAACGTGCTGGAGTAGCCACTAGCACCAGCACGAACGCCGGGCATCAGTAAATAAGCGACAAACACGAACGATTGTGGGAAGTAAATATATTGGTGAAAGAGGAAGAAGCGAAAGAGAGAGAGAGGTAGAGAGATAGAGATAGATTGAGAGAGAGACAGCAAGTGTAGGAGAGAAAGAGAACTTGTCTCAACGGAGTGGGGACGAGAAGAGAGAAGAAGAAGAAAGAGAAAAAGAAAGACAGAGAGAGAGAAAAGATAAATAATAATCCCACTGCATGAATATCCAACAGGTAGGTGATGGCGGCCGTGGTCACTCCGTCTCCGCTGCCGCTGTACTTTTGGGGGACTTCAACTAAATGAAGCTCGGGGTTTCGGCAAACGCTTGAAGTTGGGCGATGTGTTATTTATTTATATTTTATATTATATGTGAAGAGAGTATTGTAAGCGAAACGGTGAAGGGTTGTGTTCTAACGAGAAGGAGCGGCCTCAGAGAGATTGATCACCTACGTGCGTGGCATGAGGTAATCATTTCCACATAGATAGAGAAATAAAACAACATGCGTTAAGTACAGACGAATGGTAGACCGAGAATATGGGGCGGAGGGAATGGTAAAGGGAGGGGGGGGAGGAGAGGGATGAAGACCCCCATCCTCCTCCTCCCTCCCTCCCTCCCTCCCTCTGCGTCCCTCCGCGCCGCCGTGAGTACACAGGAGTTGATGTTACAAATATCCCGAAGGGAAACAGGGGGTGGGGTTGGTGGAGGGCCCCGGGAGGCGCGGAGGGCCGGGGGTCAGAGCGAGGGGAGAAGGGAGCGAAAGAGAGGGGAGAGGGAAAGAGGCGTTACGAGCGGGTGTCAAAGTAGCAAGCAGGTGGAGGCGACGTGGGTGGGGCGCCAGACTTGCATGTGAACGGATCATGCAGCAGAGGGGAGGCGGCGTTGCATGCGGGGCGAGGGCAGAGGACTACTTCTGCGCGGAGGTGAATCATGACGCTAATTTTATTCATGAGCTACAGATCCAGGAAAGTGATTTATCACTACACGTACTTATTTGATTTCCCCCATTAATATTAATTTACTATCCACTTTTTTGTGTGTGTGCGTGTGTCTAGCAAACACATGATAATCCGTATCTTTCCATCAACAGCAGCAGCAACAGCAGCTGGCTGAGTTGGGTCGCAAACAGCTGGAGCAGATCCTGCAGCAGCTACAGGAGCAGCTGCAGGTCAACCTCATCCAGCAGACGCAGCTCATGCAGACCGCAGACAAGGTACGTCACGTCGGAGGATTGTCCGAATGCGGCCTAACCGAGTTCCGATCGGAGAATCAGATCGCCTTCACAGATATCAGTATCCTGGGCTTATCTTATCAGCATGATAGCGAACACAATTAAGCCTTGCATCTCCGTATCCAAGATGAGTTCGGATCACGAGTCCCAGGTCTCGCTCGGCGGTATGGCGCGCCCCTTGACATGCGGTGTAGTACAAGTGCCTAAAAAGCTACAAGCGCCGCCCGGCTTGTTTTCAGTCTCGCATCCTAGAGATTAGATGTGTAAGCGATCACGCAGTACAAGGGGCATGTCAAACAACGACAAAAATTGCGACAGTGGAGTAACGATGACGGTAATAATGGCAGATCGATTTCGACCCCGCGCTCTCCCTATCGTATATTAGTTGCTTATCTCAGCCTCTTCGTTGTGAGGAATACGTAACCGAATAACGAACGGGATGGAGGGAAAATAACACGGTTTCAGATCAAGCCTTTTCGAGGAGATCCGATTCGGGCAGCGGGCGGGCAGAAGGGCGGAGAGAGGAGCGTGTGGGCGGGTAGAGAGGATGAGGGGCGGCTGGCGGGCGGGCGGGCGGGCGGGATCCGGAGCTCTCTCACTCTCCCCCACCGTCGAGGCTGCTCAAAGTTGACATCGATAGTGTTCCGTGAACGGTTTTGGTTGAATCGATACCTTCGCCGGGACTCCATTAGTGGGCCCTGATCGGGGTGTAAATGTCAATGGATGAGGCCTTCGTCGTCGTCGTCTTCTTCTTCTTCTCCTTCTTCTCCTATTTCGTCTTCTTCTTCGTCGACGTCTTCTTCTTCTGTCGTCTTATTCTTCCATTTCGTCTTCTTCGCCGACGTCTTCTTCTTCTTCTTCTTCTCTTATTTCGTCCTCTTTTTCTTCTT
>NW_020869858.1:1052768-1057768 GCF_003789085.1 Penaeus vannamei
CCCATCTCCCTCCCCCTCTCCTCCCCTCTCCACCCCCACCCCCCCACCGTCCTCGCGCTACCCGGTGTTCTCAGCCAACGTTTACGCATCTCATTTGGCTGAGAGAAAAAGTGTCCCCAAGGCTTCGGGTATGTTTGGCGCCAACTCTTCTAATCACGAAAGAGAGCGGGCGTTTCATTGGCTAATGGCCAAGGTACGTCTGGTAAGCCCCGCCCACTCGTGTGTCATCGTGCCAATCATGAAAGAGTATTTATGACTGACAGATAGATTAGTACCTAGCTCCGCCTACGGCCATATTTAATTGTACAGTGATTTTTTTTTTCTTGCTCTTTTTTTTTTTTTTTTGCGTCTTTGAGTGAAAGAAATTGTTTGGGAGTGAAAAGATTGAATTCTGAAATTCATAGCACGTGTGTGTGTGTGTGTGTGTGTGTGTGTGTGTGTGTGTGTGTGTGTGTGTGTGTGTGTGTGTGTGTGTGTGTGTGTGTGTGTGTGCGTGTGTGTTTTCGCGTGCGTGCGTGCGTGCATGCACAAACACACACACACACACCTATACTTATGCACTCCTATGGATACAAATATAGGTATAGGTATGGATATATGAAAATACAGATATTCACATTATACAAACACTTGTCTAAAGAATGCACCTCCGCTGTAAAATCAGCAATCTTGGAACATGTGTCGCCGGTCACGGAAAAGAGCAATAAGTTCCTCCGTTTCTTTAACAAGTGAAGTACGGTTTCTAGCAATGACGTTCGGGTTGTGTAAAGTCATAAAAAAAAAAACAGCTGTGATAGGGAGATTGCAGACGTCGGAAATCATGTGCGTGTTTGGCGATAGGAATAGAATATTGAGACCGGGAGGAAAATGTGCTTTAATAATTTATTTGAGACTTGGTGTGTGTTTGTATCTCCAGTACAATGCGTTCTGGAGATTAATCACAATTTGGATGAATTTAGATGATCTAGCAAAGCCGAAAAGGGACGCGAGGGATAGTTATGTAGGAATAGCACATAGCAGCCGCCGTGCACATTATCTAAATGACAAATTCACCATGGATTTTTTTTTTTCTGGAGTATTCTGGATGAAATAATGGGACGAACGGCGGAGGTCGGTGAGAATAACAGGATTTCCAAACGCAGTCGATATCTCGGGTGTTCTATATATCCTCAAAGTATATCTGATTAATTTCTAGATGTCCATGGAATATCGACGTGCTTGATGGCCTTAGAATACCCTCTGATTTCCATAAATTTAGATAATTGGGGTTTGAATGATATACCTCAAATGTCACGGTGATTTTAAGCCCGAGTGACGGATGGGGTCCACGCTGGCCAGTCCTTGCAGAAGCGAAGATGCGCCGCCCATTCATTTACTCTTTTTTTCTCTCTCTCTCTCATTTAGTACGTTTTTTCTTAACCTCCACCGCTTCCACTTTTCAGAGCAAGGCGTCCGGCCCCTTGGCACAGCTGGGCGCTCAGCAGCAGCAGTTGGTGCAGCAGTTACAGGCGGTGCAGCGGCAGTACTTGCTGCAGTCGGGCCTCCATCCGGGTCTTCATCACCACAATGGAGAAACTCGTGAGTGTTGCTCGAAGTTGGTGTAACTGTATCGCTTTACGCTATGAGAGGTGTAGCTGTAGATACAGAAGGTCATTACAAATATACAACGCTTGAAATGTATTTGGCAACAGGTAATCGAAACATCAGTACACAGATGGTGCGCGCTTGAAAATAGCACGTATGGTATTTTCTCGGTGAAAAATAGGAACACCAGACTACACGCACGCAAATACACGCACGCACACACACACGCACGCACGCACACACACACACACACACCACACACACACATGCACATTGTACACGCACAATTGTTCGCAATTTTGATGTATTAATAACTGGATTCAGAAGGAATAATTCGACATCATGTAAAATTATGATAACAGAATGACTTGTAAGGCAACGGCCACACTTGCCTCGTCAGTCCGGGCTCCTTAGACAGCCACGCCGAATGTCTGTCGGCTGCAGGGCGGGATTGGTCACACTATCCCCGCGTAGAGAGAGATCGTCCCAGTCTAGACCGAAGTTCCTGGATGAACTGCACAGCGAGAATAGGCGTGGTTTTTTTAATGAATTTCTTCGCATATCGATTAAACAGTTTTAGAAAATATGGTAAACCTATAGAAGCCAATCCACTTATTTTATTAATTATTGTACGAAAATGCGCAAATTATTATAGGTCGTGTATTGTGTGCTCTTCTACCGTTGTATCAACACGGTTGTGTTTTTCATACTCGCACAATCATACACATCACACAACCGCGCCGGCTACCCGAATATCCCGACTTTGAACCGAAACAGAAAATCCGACACTGTTCTTTCCGATAACACATTCCGCTATTAGTATAATCACCAATGTTCGAGAGACGTAATTATGGACTGATAAGAATCGCAGGTGGGAGGAGGCAAACGCGATAACTGAAATGGAGGAAAAAAAAAATTCATTCATCGCCGATTGTGACATAGCCTTACCGGCCGTACAATTATACCTCCTGCGAAACTAAATTCCCCGTTCCTCGTTGATTTCTTTCGTTATTGTTATTTTTTTTAACTCTCTGCCAGAATTATGTTTGTGGATGGCATACCGTAATTGTTGTTTGGCTCTCACAGTGACTACCAGGTTGTAAATAATGTCTGAGATGAGCTCGGTGTCTTCAGCCTGTCGGAGTAGGTTTTTTTTTTTTTTTTTTTTTTTTGTATTCCTTAAAATTTTGTTGAGGCACCATTGTTCGTTGTAATATATATAAATTATTTTCGCAACGCAATTATACCTAGCTCGATCAAATAATCACCGTTTAGATAATCCGGTAATAAGCCTCCTAGTAATTGTAGTAAAGTGTTGTTGTTTTTTTGTTTACCATCGTCTTCCCCTCATCAGCTGGGGCGAGAAACCAACACCGCGGTTTTCGTTCGGTGTCGCGGTAGGCTGGGATTTCCATATCGCGTCCCATCGTAGCCAGGGAAGTATCCCGCCCTGAAATAGAGGGATTCTCTGGGCTGAATGGACTACTGTGTCTGCCCCTAAGAAATGTGTTTGAGATATCTATAAATGTATGAAATATCGCAGAGGGAAAAATTCAAGAAGGATAAGAAGAAAAGATATATGACTTGAAAGATGTATGCAATATAGTAATCACTTAGGATATGAAAATAAATCTTTTGTACATACATGCTTTTTGCACGTGTGTGTGTGTGTGTGTGTGTGTGTGTGTGTGTGTGTGTGTGTGTGTGTGTGTGTGTGTGTGTCTTTGTCTGTGTGTGTGTGTTTCCCCGTCCAGCCGATCAATTCGTAAAACCCTTCCATTTCTGTCGCAGGTTCACCCCCCGGCAGCGGAAGCGAGGGGGGAGGCGCCTGGAAGGAGCGGGGCGAGCGCTCCGAAACCCCGTCACCGCACCACCACAACAACAACAACAACAATAACAACAACAATAACAACAACAACGAGCGTGACCAGAAGCCGATGCCGCCTCCCGCTGCGAACGGTGAGTTGTTTTTTTTTTTGTTTTTTTTTTTTGTTTAGTTTTTTTGCTTTGTGTTTGTAATTACGTTTCACAATGTTTAGGAAGAACAGCTGTGGATCACTGCTATTGAGTCACGGCTTTACACGTGAATCCCATTTCTTTTCGATTCTGTATGATTTTTTTTCTTTCTTTCTTGTTTTATTTTATTTTATGTTGAGCGCATTATCTCCCCTCCCCTTTCTCTCTCTCTCTTTCTTTCTTTCCTCTCTCTCTCTCTCTCTCTCTCTCCTCTCTCTCTCTCTCCTCTCTCTCTCTCTCTCTCTCTCTCTCTCTCTCTCTCTCTCTCTCTTCTCTCTCTTTCTCTCTTCTCTCTCTCTTCTTCTCTCTCTCTCTCTCTCTTCTCTCTCTCTCTCTCTCTCTCTCTCTCTCTCTCTCTCTCTCTCCTCTCTCTCTCTCTCTCTCTCTCTCTCTCTCTCTCTCTCTCTCTCTCTCTCTCTCCCCCTCTCCCCTCTCTCCCTCTCCCTCTCCCTCTCCCTCTCCCTCTCCCTCTCCCTCTCCCTATCTCCTCCCTCCCTCCCTCCCCTCTCTCTCCCTCTATCCCTCTCCTTCTCCCTCTCCCTCTCCCTCTCCCTCCCTCTCTCCCCTCCCTTCCTCTCCCCTCCCTCCCCTCTCTCCTTCTCTCCCTCCATCCCCCTCTTCCCCCCCTCTCCCCCCACCCCCACCTCAAACTCATTTTTGGTTTCGCAACATTTAATGATAATGTGTTAGTAAACTTGTTATACCGGGATTGGGGGCAAAGGAACTGATCTGGCATGTCCTTACTATTATAATTTTAGTCTTAATTATTATTTTTTGTCTTCGGTGTCGTTATGGTCATTATCGTTTTTGCGTTCAGTTATTGTTATTGTTATTCTTGTTTTTTTATAATGATTGATAATGATAATTATTATTATTATTATTATTATTATTATTTTATTATTATTATTATTATTATTATTATTATTATTATTGTTATCATCATTATCATTATAGTAATTATCCTCGTCATTGCAATGTCGTTAGTATTACTGATTATATTGCCAGTTTTATTACCATTGTATTTTATTGTTCTAATATTTTTATCATCATCATTATGGTTTCATTATTTGTGATCGCCGTCGGTATTGTTATTTTTTTATTATTTTTCTCGTCATCATTGCTTCTAGTGTTTCATTATTGTTATGATCATTTTTTAATTGTCGTTATTATTATTATTATTATTATTATTATTATTATTATTATTATTATTATTATCTGTTGTTATCATTATCGTTATCAGTGTTAACATTATTTAGTGTGTAATCGTAATTATGATAATATTTTTTCACTATTTTTGTAATCCTTATAATCATCATCGCCACCATTATTATGTCAATTATTACCATTGCCGCAATTATTATTACTATATATGTTATCATCGGTATCGCCAATGTCATTTT